>OV651813.1:44841616-45029116 GCA_927349885.1 Psylliodes chrysocephalus
AAAAAGGAAAAAAACGAAAAAAGGAAAAAAGGAAAAAAAAGGGAAAAAAGAGGGGAAAAAAAAAGGAAAAAAAAGGGAAAAAAAAAGGAAAAAAAGGCAAAAGGCAAAAAGTCAAAAAGGATAAATGAAAATTATAAAAAACCACTAAATGGTACTCTAATAATAAAGCAATGCCGATGTCAATAATGCAGGGTTTTTTATAGTGTTTGTATTTTATTTTCGTTGGTATGGTATATATTGTACTTTTAATCCCTAAGTTTTAATTCCAATGGAGGTGAAAGTACTCATGAATACTTCCCAATGAGTAGCTTTACAAAGTACTCATAAGTATCTGAGTATGAGTACTTGTACGAATAATAATGAGTACTTTTTTTGCAAATGTTAGAGAGTACTTGTGAAAAAATCGAGTAACGAGTATGAGTAACTTATCTATTTTAAATAATTTTAGTTAGTGACTCATGTTTAGAAAAAATGGATTATAATAATTAGTAAGTAACAAAAAAATCACTTATCTTTTATAAGTTAGAATAGCACTTACCCATTAACGTGTATACTCAACTTTTCATTTTATTGTTAAAGTACTAAAGGTATTAGGTAAGGGCAGATATTACAGATAGAGAATATTCAAAAGAACAGTTTTCCGTCACTTGACATATTCTATCTTTTCCGTATCTATCGTTGGCGTTGCCTTAGGGTTGTGACGCCGAAGGTAGTGGGATTTTGAAAATTAATGGAATTGTCTCAGATATATTTTGAAAACATTAGAATTGTCAGTTGGGAAATTTAAAAAAAAGTCAGAAAATATAATGAAGTTAAGATATATTAATGTTGAAAATTTTATATGGTGGAGATGAAATAAAAAAGAAAGATGAAATAGTTATATTTAAATTAAAGATAGGTGTAAATGGAATAGGAAGAACTTAGCAGGAACGAGACTTCGTCAGAAGGAGGAGTAAGAAGAGAAAGAGCAGAAAACAGAATAGAAAACATCCAGGAGAACAGGAGGTACAGAAAGTTAGAACAGAAAGCAGAAGAACAGGGAGTAAGAAGAAAGAAGCGAAGTGGAAGATTTATAGATTTTTTTTTCAAATTCAAATGAGCCATAATCCTAAAAGCTCTAGGATATTGGAATGGTTTAATCTTTCCAAGGTGGATTCATTATGATATATATGCGCGAGATGGTACTCGTAGGTATTCGTTACTCGTTAGGTTTAGGACTAAAAAGTACTGAGTACTCTAAAAGATAAAGTACTCGAAATTTTTTGAGTATGAGTCCCATCAGGATAAAAGTACTTACTAGTACCAATTACTTAGAACTTTGAGCACTCGAGTACAATTTTGAGTACAATTTACTCGAGTACTACCCAGCTCTGTTTATATTTTGGACACCCAACTACTATTATTTTTAAAATTTTAAATAAGTGACAATTCTGTCAAACTAACTGTCAGTAGGTATATTTGTTAGTTATTGAGATTAAATATACATTAAAATGAGTTCTTTTCATGTAGGATCGATAAATAATATCATTTTTATTTTGAAAAAAATCTTAAATTGGAATCAAACTATATGAAACTAATTTACGAGTATTAAAACTGAAATCCTAAATGGAGTGCAGTTGAGGATGCGGCATCTGTTGTTAACGCAGGAGGCCAGAGTTAAAATTTGGGCTGGGGACTAATTATTAAATTATTCTTTTTTTTGTTTATTTTATTTTATAAAGTAGTAAAAGTTGTTATAAATTATTTTAAAATTAGTTATTTTGTATTACCCTAAAATAATTTATTAAATTTGTAGATTTTCGTTAGTGCGTCGAAGAAAAAAAAAATACTGTACAACTCAAGTGGATTGTCCAAATCGCACTCAAACGATTTTAAGCACTCCGCCTATGGCGTCGTGCTCAAACTTCGTTTTCGTGCGATATGGCCATCATTTCCACTCCCGTTGAAACTTCTAGAGGCAGTTGAAAGCTTAATAATCATGTTTGGAATCGATTTTTCGTATTCGGAAATTAGAAAATTTAAAAGGTTTAGAAGTATCTCTTATTCTGATAGTGTAATACCCAAAACAAATATATTATTACTGCTATTTTATTCATAAATAAAATGATTTCAACTACCCGCCCTATTAATTTTCATCGCTATCACAATCTTTCGGTGTAAATTATAAAATGTTTTGTATTGGAATCGTTTTTAATCGTGTACCAATAGAAGTCTATTTAATTATATTTTTTAAATTGTTATCCATTTATGGAAGATTCGAACTAATAAAAAAACACAAACTCGATGATAATATCTATAATATAATAAATAAACCGCAGTTAATTTAAATGTCTGGATATTATGTAAAAACTACACGCTTTAATATCATTATGAAAGACGCAACTACCGATTAGGAATAATAAATAATCAAATTAAATCACGATCTGTTACACATCTTTAAAGTTTATATTATAGCCTACTTTTGTAACCAAAGTAAATAAATAAAATGTTGAATGGTAAAAAACACCATGCTAAGTGAATTGTGAATTCTGGTAAAAAAAATTATCGCTTCGCTGGTTTCAAATATAAGTACGTATAAAATTTTGTAAAAATAGGAAAAATAAATTACTTTTTTAAGTGATCTATATTATACTCGTATAGTGTAAAATTTTACAATTTTTTAAATTAAATGTCGATATTATTTTAGATAGATACTTGTGCTACTTAATTATTAGATTCTATTAAGAGGAAAGTTTACATTGCAAACCGAAAGACCTATGGAACAACGGTACTTTAGTAGGTATAATACTATACAATTACTTCCGAGACTAAACAAAATCAGCGTTCATTCATAATTTTAACAATTAAATGTAGATACGAGGGATACATATTCTAAACTCTTACGCGCGAAGTTGAGACAAAGAAACAAAAAATATTCCACAATAGCACAAAATAATATGTATCTTACAATAATTGGCGAAAAGTGTCCAGATAGTTTAGCACTACAGTGGCTTCTATACCAGAGATCTCCTCGATAGAAAAAGTCCAAGAAAAAAGTAATAAATACCAGAGGTCAATGTAAACGGACAATAAACGGTCTCATGACATTTTACTTTTTTAAATTAACTAGGTTTTCTCTACCTATTTTTTATATTCAAGTGGATTTATAATATTTAAACTTGGGGTAGCCATGTGTGAATTAGTTAAATGAAAAGGTGCCTTCGGTTTTATAATAGGTAACGATCATAAGATATAATGTTTCAGCATATTATTATTTATATTTTAACAAAAATTATTTTTGTTGTTGGAATAATCTGTTATAATGGTACAGCTTCTGGAACATAATTCATAAAAAAACCTGTATTTATATCTTCTAACTCTTCAACACATCAACAAATATTTAATGCTATGGTGTTACAACAAATTTCATATCAAAAATTATTTTTTCCAATTTATATTTTGTTTAAAGCTTATTTGCGCAAAAAAAACAAATATGGATTTTTATTTATATTTACTACCCAATAACGAAAAACTACTAGATTATCTTTGTTACAAAAATCAAATTGCATACATTAACGGTGTCATCTACGTAGTAGTCAAATTATTATGAGAGATTAAAGTTGAAGGTAGTTTTTTTTTATTATGAGAGAGTTTGGGAGAGTATTGTTACATGGATTGTATATGGTTATAATTCGGTATTGACTAAACATAAGACTCTAAAGCACACAAAAACTTTAAAAATTATTTTAGGAAAGTATATTTGTATTCTTGATGCCAGTTATTATCAGTTTAATACATTTTTCCTACGACCACTTAGGAAAGTGACACATATCACACTATATAGACCTATGGAAAGTGCCCTATATCACACGCGTATGAATAAGAATTTACTTTCCACCCAAGTGAGAATATGCTACTTTCCGCAGTAGCTGTCAGAAAATGTCAAACACATAATTTCTATTTTGATCTATGTAATGTCCATATTAATACTAAAATCGATATGATTGTTAAATTATTGTAAATTAGATCCTAGATATTTATCTTTAACAATTATTTTTAAAATAATTTTAAAATAACTAAGATATATTTGCTTTTTATTCTGGTTAAACACATAAGCGATTAGATCAATCAATTACCGTAAGGCCTGTTAGCTCAGTTGGTTAGAGCATCAACTTTGCAATTTGAGACCGTCCAACGACCGCGATCGAATCCTGGCTGTGCCAGAATTTTTTTTTTATTTTTTTTTTTATTTTTTTTTATTTGTTTAGAAATTATGAAAATTTAATAAATACGATTATTGTTGATTATTTTTTTAAATACATTTTAATTATTATAATAATCTGGTTTTACATTTTTTGATGAAATTATTTTGTGGTCGTAGGAAAAATATTGTACATCACTTGTGTGAAAAGTGATTTTCCACACTCGTAATGTAATATACTATTTCCTACGACCACGCGTGTGGATAAATTTACTTTCCACCCGTGTGTGAATATGAATCTTTGATGACTAGATTCTGCCAGTCAAATATTCCAATATTATAATTGGCAAATATATGGATGTTGATCTGTCATAAAAGCAAATATAAACAATAAATATAGACAGATATACAAATATTCGTGTATTTGCCAAATATCTGATTGTGCGGAGCGGCCTTTATAATAGAAAGAAGAAATGATAGATAATAGTTTGGTTCTCAAAGTTTATACCTACTTTCTTTCACAACGTAATGGTAAAAATAGTTACACTTTTAGTATATTATACATACTGTACTTTATGACAGCTTATTTGTACTTTTCTCGTAGTTTTGTAGATTATTTTTTGTGTATTACACTTTCACAAACCTTAAAATGATATTCAAGGGTTTAGGTGTGTTCCAATATTAAGAATGATACATTTTTCTCAGCTGCTATACCAATAATTAGGCATTATAATGACCTGTCAAACAATAGCTGCCAGTGGGAAGGTCTTGTATATCTAAGGGGGTAGCGACATAGTCTTGGATTTTGGAAGCTAATTTTTTTTTCTTGTGTGTCATCGGCTTCAACTGCTAAGGTTATTTCGCCTCGTGTTCTGTGTAGGCTTTGTTACTGTTTCCCAGCGCCACTTTAGGAACAGCACTGTTAATTAGAACCCAACAGTGAATGGTCGAGTGGGGAATCCTACCAAGGCATCAGAACTAATTTTAATTAATTAAATTAATTAAAAAAATCCCGGCCAACGGTGGGATTCGAACCTGGGACCCTTGGATCCACAGGCAGAGACTCTACCACTGAGCCACCCACCCCCCCAGGAAGCTAATTTTATTCGTAATATTAGTCGCCAAGCCTGCCAATATGAAAAAGTTTACAAGCTGTTTCTTAAATAGTATTTTTATTGTGTTCGACATAAAATATTTAAAAATAATCCGTTATACATGATTTTACGTACTGTAGATACAATACATTGTATGGCGCAACCCTTAGATATACCAAACCTTTCCACTGGCACTTCATTTGTTTGGAATGCCTAGTTGGTCGAGATCAAAACTGTAGCAATTCACAAAGACATTATGGTTCTTTATGAACATTTTTAGAACACTCATTAAAAAAAAATTGATTTCAATATGTGGGGCTTACCAGTGTTTTGCCCCGAGGAACACCATGGCTATCGGCGGTCCTGCAAATATATCACACCCCTAATTTCTATATTGATTGATGTAATGCCTATTTTAATAATAAAATCGATTTGATGAGAATTGTTAACATTTATTTTTAAATACAGATTTTTGTTTTTTCCGGGTTCATATATTTAATTAGATAATTCAAGTCAAATAACCCTGATAGCGCAGGTCGAATAGTGTTCAACTTTTTAAATTAAATATTAAATAAATAAACATGCAAATAATTCTTAACACAACTTAACATTTCACTACCATGTCGTGACGCTGGTTCAAGTCCCGATGAAGCTTTTTTATTTTTATTTTTTTTTTATTTTGGAAAAATATGAAAATTGGAAATATATGTCAGTTGATAAATGGGTAATCATTCACAATAAAAAACTTTTAATTACGGTTGTTCAACCTATTTGTTTAAAAAAATAATAAACTAATGAAAAATATTAATGTATTCTAATATTTTTTGTACCTAATATTATTTTATCTTTATCATCCTATGAAATTGTTTGTAAATGCAATTATAATATTTTAAATTTTGACAAACACCATCTGTAAAACACATTAAAAATATTCAATAAAGCATACAAAAAAACAAATCCAAAACCAGCCACATCCTGATGGGATCTTTATAGCCAGATTTCTTGGTTTTACATTTTTTTTATAAAATTATTTCGTGGTCGTAGGAGAAATATTGTACATCATTTGTCTAAAAGTGATTTTTTAAAAATGTAACTTTTTACACTCATAATGTACTATTTTCTCGTTGCAACTATTATACATAGTAGTTTAGTGTGTATCAGAAAAGTACGCAATTAATTTTGAAGTGTGACAGCAGAGTAAAGCAAGTGTACTAGACGTACGGATTCATTCATAAAACGCATGATCGCTCCTCAGATAAACATACTCGCACAAACCATCCCCACTCAAATTAGCGGCTGTTTCCTCCTTTCTAATGCGACAGTCGATGCAACAGCTCCGTCTGCGTAATAATAAACACAATCTGAAAAGGGCTTACGAGTGAATATATTAGATTAGTTTTTTTTATATAGGTTATTCCTGTAGGAGGCTAAAATATTGTGACGCGGAGCCAACCCTGTGTAAGCACGACCTTGGAAGTCTGCCTTTCGATTCATGATCGAAGCAACGCTGACGTGTGAAGACAGTCGGACCGCGTTTCGAATATACAAGAAACGACGAAATCTTCTAGGTATGCCGCTGACGCTTCGAGAAACTGCCGTTGAGTCATAGAGATGGAATTTTCGGGAGCGCCTAGAAACTACGAGCACATAATTGGCTTGGTATAAATAGCCGACTCATCGGCGCACAGTTTATTTCAGAGTATTGGAATGAAAAGTTAAAGTGTAATAAATAAATTAGAATTGTTAGTTAGTGTCTAAGTATTATATAAATTAAATAGTACGTCTGAAATAAATTGTAAATAGTGTGTTTTAAATAAATAAACTATAAATAAATTAGACTATCGTCACAACATGTTTCGTTCTTAAACTACAATAATATGTCTCTGAAACATCGACTAATTAGAAAATTGTTCCATTTGTCTTAAATATAATCGTTGATGATGCTGTGTGTTTTTTGAATTCCTAATTCGTTTATAATAACCCTAATTCTGACAGAATAATTTACATTTCCGTCATAGTATACATACAAAAATTTCTTCTAAAGTAGGTTACTCAGGCAGCTTGTAGTATCGTAAAACTTAAAACCCACGACATATTTTGTAGGATGCGAAATAAATATTTGTATCTTTAGAAGAAAATAAATGTTTATTTATTTTAAAGTTTATTATTTTAATTTACGTACACTAAAGACGGGTTGTACAAAGAATGCTGTAAACTCAGTTTAGTTAACAGGAGTTTAATTTTTAACTGGTTATATTTAAAATACAACTGCAATTTTGTTTAACAATAACCAAAGAATTTACAACGAGATTCACAGTTGTGATTAAATTTACATTTTAATTGTCTATTGTATAGCCCTAAGACGCTAAATACTAATTCATGTTGACAATATTTATGTACACAAAACGATATCTCAGCTTGAACTGACTTTCCAACGGAAACATAGTCTATTTATACACAATGATATTCTACCAATTTCATCCACTGTATAGTATCTTCGTCAAAAATTATAATGTATAATACATTGAATACTCTACTGTGTTCTAGATCAGTGTTCTCAAACTTTTTTGGCGACGGAACCTTTCTGAAAAGCGAAATATTTGACGGAGCTCTAAATACAGGTCCTTAAGCAAAATCAATCTCATATCCTCCTTCCTCTTAGTAACTTCTAAAAAAAAAAGTCCTCAAGCCAGGTCCCTCCTTTTTGTGGCGATAGTACTGCTTCTTTTATGACTATTTTTTATTATGACTATTATTTTCTTCGCGGAGGCCCCACAATGGCTATGCGGAGTGCCAGGGCTCAGCGGAGTACACTTTGAGTAACGTTGTTCTAGACTGTTGATAAGCGTTGGTCATAGTCGTCCCTATAGTGGGGAATTTCGGGGTTGTCTCATTTCATCGGACATTTTTGGTAATTAGACAAATGGAGCAGTAAAAGGCCCAAACAAGGCAGCGAGTGACTTAAGGAACTACAGCAGTACCTGCTCGCATTACAGTTTCTAGATATGTAGGTAAAGAAATCTAAATAGTATCTAGATATATTTACTCAAATGGATAGATTGCCATTCTAATATTCTCATTAGTAGTTTGTAATAATGATTGCTATCTAATAACATAATAATGTAAGTAACTAGACAATTTTGTGTTTATTGTATTTTTGTTGCTAAATTCACAATTGAACAAGTCACCGAGTCCGAATATTGAGTAGATGACTCGCATTTAACTTTCTTCGCGAAATACTCTGTAAATTTAAATTTAAATTTACTGAATTTTTCATTCATATATTTCAAAATAAAGGTGCGTTTATAAAAAAGACGAATGGCTGGCTACTAAACATATTACAAATAAATGAAAATGAATGATACCAAAGACATTTATATTTTTCATGACATTTAAATGGACATATTGATCCGAACCGTAATAAGAATTTTATGAAGCTGCTTTTCCATTTGCACATAATTGGAACTGATGCCTGGGAGTACATAATATAGTTTTTTTTATATTGTGAGATTATAATGTCAAATTTTATCCTGCAGTTTTTGTGAAATATTAGTTGATGAACTAAACTGAACATCCAGTGTTTTTTTTCTATTTTCATTTGTCTTAAAAAAAAACTGAAATGTTATACATAATAGTGTACGACATAGTTTGATTATAACAGAAACACCTCAGTACCGCCACCTGGTGAGCGTTAAAATGTCAACCCCCATTTAAGTCGCATTTATAATTTGAATTAATTTTTCACTACCTACGTTGATGTTAGTTTTAAAATAATTAAATTGCAAAATAAGAAACTTCGAAATTCTCACTTGTTCTTTAGTCTACGAGAAAGCAGGATAAATGAAAACGTTTTCAAAGTCTGAGAAAGCGAATGAATTCACGCAGAAATGTAAATTTCCGCTAAATTGCTTTCTGGATTTACAAAAGAAGTTGTCTTTTCAACCCCAGTAGGTATTTGTTCCAGATGTGCCAAAATGTAGTTTAGAAATATTCACACTCGCAAAAAAAGTAATATTCAGCGAATGGGATTATTTATTTACACAACGTGAAGCGTTGTCTTACGAAATTAAACAATTTTGTGACTTTTTTTAGTTTATGACCAGTAATAAGAATTTACATTTTCGTCAACAGTGGTTAAAAAAAAAAAAATAAAACTAGAAGATACTCGAATTAAAAAAAATTATGAGTATTATTTATTTTAATTTATTTAAAATTACAAATTGATGTTTTGTAATCTGTAAAACACATTTTTTAATAGTTGACTTCTAATTGGCGTTTGTTTATAATAAAAATTTTCTAGTTTATGGATTTACTCTAGATAAGCTAATATAACAAAAATAAAATGTTACACGCTTTGGTGTGTTTATACATTTGTTTATACACACTATAATTTTTAGTTTCAAAATAACTTTTAATAACAATTGTGTATCACTGTAACAATAGTAGCTTGTGCAACAAAAGTGGATATAGTGACCATATCACACGAAGAATGTATGTGACACTGAGAAAATACAAACTTACTTAAACAATATAAAAGAATAATGTACACAAAAACAGAATACTAGAGCTAATTATTTGCTTGACGCTCTACATCGATACCTAGAGCTGACTTAAAGATGGAGTATGGTTTGACTCAAAACTATCTTTTTCAAAACATATGCAAACGAAAACGTGTGAATCATGTAAGTCCTTAGGATTCATCATTCGTAATTTAAAAATTTTCACCGAGTTTCATACACTTTAGCTACTTTACAACTCTTATGTCAGATCCAAACTTGAATATGCCTCTTTCATCTGGGCTCTATTCTATAGTATGATTATTTCTGAGTCCCTTCCTTAAATATGCTTCCTTCAAACAAGACGACACATATCCTGCTATAGGCTATCCCCATGATGCACTTCGTGATCGTTTTTCTGTCAAATCCCTTGAGTCCGGGAACATTAACACATAACAGGTATTTCTATTCAAAGTTATTCACCATCTAATTGACTGTGAAGAAGTACTACATAGGCTTGAGATTTACGTTCCACGTCCAAGTCAAGAAATACACAAATGTTTTATTTGCCTACGCCTAGGATAAATCTTCAAAAATCGTCCCCACTTTACAGTATGTGTGAAAATCATAACGTTTTTCTATGTCACAGCGTGGATAATGAGGACATATTCATCTGCAGCATAGCGACAATAAAAAAAATTAACAGAGCCTAAGCTACATAATGTATTTTTTTTTTCTTTAAATGGAATAATGTAGTTAATAGCATTCATGAAATTTTATTGGATTTATGTAATTTTATTATATTTATGTAAGTTTATGGTATTTATGTATTTATATAGTGTATTTATTATGTTTCCTATCCGGTAAATGTATGCAAATCTGTTGGGTAGTGTAATAAAAAAGACAAAATAACTAATTTTAAAATAGTTAATGAATTTTACTAATTTATAAAATAAAATAAACATAAAAATAAGATTTAATTTAATTAGTCCCAGCCTAAATTCGAACTCGGTCTTTCAGCGTGGAAGGCAGACTCTCTGTGCTCACATCCACCACCACTTTTAGGATTTAAGTTTTAATACTCGTAATTAAATTGTTTTCATACAGTTTGATTAAAATTATTTTTTTTAAAGTGAGCCAAATAAAAATGCTATTATTTATCGATTCTACACAAAAATAACTCATTTAACTTAATAACTAAAAAATATACTGACAATTAGTTTGACAGGATTGTCACTTATTTAAAATTTTAAAAATAATAGCAGTCGGTTGATCAAAATATGAACTGCGATTGGTGGATTTAATTTTTTTGCAGTGTTCTCACTACCTAGAATGGATATGAGATATATTCGTTTTGTAGTCTGTGCGTAGATAAGCTAATATCCATGCATGTGTAGAAAATAATAGTTTGTGCAATAAGAGTGGATATGATGGCCATATCGCACGAAAACGAAATCGTCTGAGTGCGATGTGGACAATCCACTCGAGTTGTAAAGAATATTTTTTCTTCGACCCACTAACGAAAATTTACAAATAAAAAAATATTTTAGGTTATTAAGACAAAATAACTAATTTTAAAATACTTTATGATTTTTAATAATTTTTAAAAAAAAATAAACGAAAAAAAAAAGGCTATTACATTTTCCCCATCGGAGAATCGAACTCGAGTCTTCCGTGTCGAAGGCAAGAACGCTGACCACAGGACCATATATTCTTTTATTTTTGTTGCATTAATAGTAATTAAATTGACTACATATAGGTTTATTTAAATTAACAAATTATTTATAATTATTATAGACGAAATAAAAACAGAAATGCTACTTTTTATCGATTCTACGTAAGAATAACCCATTTTAATGTATGTTTAATCTCAATGACCAAAAAATATACTGACAATTAGTTTGACAGAATTGTCACTCATTTAAAATTCTAAAAATAATAGCAGTCGGTTGATCAAAATATGAACGGTGATTGGTGGATTTTTTTGCAGTGTTCTCAATACGCAGAATAGATATGAAATATATTCGTTCAGTAGAAGGCAATAACATAATTTTCCTTACGCAATTTATTTATTTTTAAATTATCAATTTAAAAATAAAGAGTTTTCTTTAAACAAAGGCTCTCAAAATAAACGTTGTGAGAAAATTGTCAAAAGTCACACGAAAACAATCTCCAAAAGATTGTATGCAAAATATTGTATGTTCGTTTATTCATCGATAAACCTATTCAAATTGAAGCGAAACTTTAAGGATAGTAATAAAAAATAAAATCACATACCAGTTTAGCAACAAGTAAGTTCTACCTCCGCCTAGACAACACTTTATACAACTAATTTATAACATTTAATTTAAAAATAAATTTGCTTATTATTTTTATTTTTTAATTAATCACTTGCTTGTCTGCCCTAGGCCAGAAAAATATTTCTTGTCCTCACAAGGGTTGTAAGTAAAACTTTCTTAATATTGACAGAGGTCTTGTTCAATTAAATCTGAAAACAGTAAAGAAACTTTTGAATTAAAACATGTATTAATTTTTTATATATTTTTTTTAATGGCATTAATTATTGTTGTAAAATAAAAGTCCACAATGAGTAATTTTCAAACTTTTTTAAACATAGAAATTGCATAATAAGTATGCAGTCGTTATTAAATATATTTTTTCTATGAGCGTGCGGAAAATGCCATCTTTTTACACACATTTTAGTATAAAAAGATGTACTTTCTCGCACTAGTGAGAAAAAAGTATTTGTTCCCTTTACTTTGCCGCACTATATCTTTCCGACAAAAATTATAGCACTTATTTGTATTTTTGGACAAGTTACTTTTGAGTTTTAAGAATGTTTTAGTTTATAAGTAGAATTAATGTTCGTTTTATTTTCGTCACGCTTGCAAAAAAACACATAAGGAAAGTGTTTTACCACACTGTTACCAATATAATTATTTTCATTAAAAAAAAAAGTAGAAAAAAAAGAGAAAATCAATTAAAATGGTGACATAATTAAATGTTTATTCTCATTCGCGTTTTCTGTTAGATATTCCTCTTATTCGTAACTTCATCTATGTGTACGCGATGACGTCTTTTTATAAAAATTAAGTTTACTGATACAAAAATAATTTAAATTCTAATAATGATTGGTTGTAGAGAAAAAAGGACAAAGCGGTTTGTGCTTTATTCCAACAACAAATATCCCAACCGAGAACAAATTTCGTAATCCAGTGTAAATACAAGTCATGTAAGTAATTTTAAAAAACCGACTTTAAAATCGTGCAGATGCCATCATTACATCCTGATCAAATTTATAGGAGACCACCCCTGAGGTACCCCCTTACTAACAAAAAAAGAATCATTGAAATCGCTGAACATACATAAAAAAAAAATAGAAATGATTTGTAGCTGAAGTAAGTTGGTGCGCTTCCACCCTATGCTGTTTTGGTGAGAAACTAAGTGGACAAAATCTTTCCAGATTGGGCGAAGAGGATGAATCGAGTGGCCACCTAGGTCGCCAGATTTATCTATTCATATCTTTCTAGAATTGGTATTAATATATCACCTTTCTGTCAATGCGACAATTCTTCTTGTAGCCACCATAATTCTCATCATTCAGATTTTCTTAAAAAACTTTCTTCCCTAAATATCCTTTTTCCATCAAGTATTTCTATTTAATAAAGTTCATTTGAAGAGAAAATATACGAGGGTGTATCAAATATAAACGGGATTTCTTTTGTAAAAATTTTTAGCTTTACTTAAATAAGTTTTTAAACATACATTATTTTTCTACATACATTCCCCCCTTGTTGTTGTTATATTGTAATTATTTGTTTATATTTTTTGATCCTACTGTATATAGGAAAAAATGTCAATGTGACTTAAGGTCAAATAAAATTATTCTTGTCAGTCTTAAAAATACTCATTTTAATTGATTCCACTAAATAGAACCAGACAAACCCAAAAATAGCTCGATAGTCAATTGAGCTTCAAGACGGCAGTCAGCCACACCCCTAGAAATATGTTTTTCCCATCGGATTAGTAGCTTTTTTATTCCAGCATCGTATAAACTCTTCGGACATTCCTGTAGCCATTGGAGCCCAAATGCATCCACCGCTTCGTTATCGTCGAAACACCGGCCTCCAAGGGATTCTTTGAGGGGTCGAAAAGGATGTAAGTCACAAGAGGAAAGGTCTAGTCTTTAGGGAGGATGTTCCAGTATTTTCCATTCAAATGTTTCCAATTTTTCCCTCGTGACAATAGCCACATGAGGTCTAGCGTTGTCATGCAAAAGAATGACATTTCTGACCGATTGCTTCTTCCTTTTTCTTCAAAATGACAATTTTGTGGCTTTCAGTATCTCAGCAATATTATGCATTAATCGTGCGTTAATCGTGTAGAAAGTCAACGTGAAAAACACCTAGCCGATCAAAAACCACTGTTGCCATTACCTTTCCGGCTGACAATCGCGTCTTTGCTTTCAAGGGTGTACCTTTTCAGGCCCTCCAGAAAATTCTTGGTGCCATGCAAACACACGGGTTCTTGACAGAGTGTTATCCTCAAACTGTGCCTGCAATCGTCGCAAAATTTTGGTTGGTTTTACGCCCCCCTTTGCCAAAAACTTTATTATAATCCGTTGCTCCACGAAGACATGCACTTCTTACTCGCTCAGGGTTTCTTTGCATACTAAAGAGTCGCGAGCGAATTTTGATCAGTTTTCTCCCCTCCCCAAAGGTAAAGGCTAACTACCCATCAATTATTTCCAGACCATTAACCGCTCAGGAAGTTTTAATCCAAACAGTACCGTTTATATTATTTGATATACCCTCGTATAACTTAATTATTGAATTTTTAATTAAAGAAAATATTAAAATAGAAATAAATAATTATTCGGTTTACAAAAGTCTGTGGCAAAAAAAACTACGTTTAGATGCCAATTCTCAAAAAAAAAAAAAAAATTTATTTGAATAAGATAATTTCCTGACCGTAGCAGAATTTTATATAAATAAAAATTTTCCTAGGTTTAGTCGGTCATTTTTATTAAAAAAAAAATAATGTATACCAAAATATACCACAAAACATCGATGAACGTACATAACGCAGACTGATCGAAATGGCACAAATAACTCCAAAAGTTAATAAAGGAGAGAGTTCACTGCTCACGCTCACACAGATAACGTCACGAATAAAAGGAATATCTGACAGAACGCGCGTTTAAAGATTTTTCCTTTCATTTGCAACATACTGTATATATATTTATAATATTATGTCGATAAAGCACTTACTATTTGCATACATATATCAGCAAGGTAAATCTTAAGAAAGTGTTCTAGTCTGATATGTTCATGTCCGTTATTAAAATAACTTACACATTTTATCCTGTGTAATCTAACAAACAAACGTTAGTTTCATTATAAACACATTTAAAGGTGAATACTCTTTAAGGTAACTTTGACAGAGTCATCAAAATTAAAGAACTTATACTGAAGGAAACAGAACACTACTGAAAAGTAACAAAAATGGTGTATTAAGCATAATCTGATTTGAAAATATCGCAAATGCACTTCGGTTCAGCAGGAACATTAAAAATTTGGTAATGAACTATGTAGCTTAATGTATGTATGTTTTGAAAACAAATATTTTACTGTATTAGATTATTTAGATTAAGGCAAAATTATATTGCAGTTTTAACTAACTGGTAACTTAAAATCACTTGGGAAAATATTTCTTTTCTACTTTAAACACTTATAAGCAGATTATTTTTTCACAACCTTCCTTTAATGAATTATATATTCAATTAAAAAAAAATACCTGACGTGACAAAGCTTAATAACGAACTAATCCAATTTGTGACTGATTAATTCTCCAATCATGACTTTCACGGCTCTTCCTGAGTTCATTCGCCCACATCGATGCGGTACTTCAAAAATAATGACTAATTCCTTATGCAAATAAATGTCTCCTCTGAAGAACTGCATATATTCAAGGAGTTGATTGAATAAATAAGTCACCACACCTAGGCACGTATAGTGTGTGTGACAGAGTCCAGAGACGGCTCCTTAAAATCTGCCTAGTATGTGACTGTATTAAAGCAATTTATTACATCATACCAGTCTCATAAAAAAATTACAAAAACTATACAGGGTGGACCGGATTTAATTTGCGTATATAGAGATCTCGCAAACCGTAAGATATATAATTTAACCGACAATGTATATCTTACGGTTTACGAGATCTCAGTATACGCAAATTAAATCCGGTCCACCCTGTATATTGCTCTATAGAAGTTTTTCCCAAAAGGGTTCCGCAGAGGGTGGTTTGGGGTTCCGCTCAAGAGATCAATAAAATAGAAGAATCAAGAAAACCTAAACAGTGTTCTGGATCAAATCTGCTTATAACTGATAAAGATAAAGATCACACAAAAAAAGGTGAAAAAAAATATTTTTAAAACTCATGTTCAAGGGCAATACCACAAGAAGTGAGAATATTCTTTGGAAATTTGCATGGTATTTGGAAAGATTATTTAGCAATATAAATATTTTTTATAACCATTTGCTTTTTCCATATATTTTAACAACCGAAAAGATTTTTGTTTATTTGTCGTCAACTGTTTGACAATCTTCATATTTACGTTTCGCTGGATTGAATGAAAATATTGCACCTTTCAGTGTTTTCTTTTATAGTTTGTTTTAATTGGCGTGTATTGGAATAAAAGAGGAATGTTTTTAGTTGATATAGTGTTAGATAATCTATTTAATACGTGCTCTTCTATATTAATAAGGCATAAGGTATAAGTATATTCAATCAATATTTGAATGTTGTAACTAACTAGAAATTATTTTGTTCTTGATTTTTCTATAATTATGAATTTTAGAGCATGATATGGTTTTGATGAAAAATTGAGTATATAATATTTTATTATTTACTTAAACTGACATAACTTTAAATATATTTGCTAACGATACTGCTGACGATACTGCTCTTCTTTCAACTGATCGTGATCAAGAAAGATCTACAAAAAGATAGCGATTATATAGCAATTCTATACTAGAGTGGAATGAAAGATTAAGCTAAGGAACAAATTTTACTTTTACTAAGAAAAAATCACACAGCCTCTTCCTTTAAACATCAAGGGTACAACTTTTCCTTATAAACTAACAGTAAAGAATTTTGGTACTTTTGGTATCAAGATAAAATGGAAAAACACGTTGTAAAGAAAATAACAAAACTGTGCTCGAATAAATTATTGATCTCTAAGCAGATATTTAAAGCGGTGTTGCCTTACGGCATTTAGTTTTAGTATTGTACCAAAGACAGTAATATTAGAATGAATCAGCCATTCTAGAACAAAGTATTGTGTAACATTTTAAAGGACCCTTGGCGCAATGCGGATATACACCAAGGCTTAGAAATTCCCTTTATTATTAAAGATATTAGGATGTTTGCTGACAACATGAAACAAGATAACACTTTTTTTATTCCTGGGCTCGTCTAACTATGTCTCCGAATAACACTGAAGCCTACTGGCTTATTGTGTTTTACCCCATGTTAGTTCATAGCACCAATTCTGTCACCTTTGTACCTTGTACAAGTTTGTACAGATCCTTGGGTGGGTGGGTTCTATACGTTGTTGGATCAACATGGGGTTGTCCAAAAAGAGCCTGTCTTTTGCGATCTAGAGCTTCGCATTGGCACAGTATGTGTTTGGCCGTTTCTGGTTTCTTGTGACATAGTCGGCACATGAGCTTCCCATTGTTTAGTCCTTTCGCCTCTGTCCATTTATATCAATGCGAAAGTTCTCCAACTCATGTACAACCAACACCATGTCGGAAGAATAGATGATCAAACCACTTGATGTCGTGCAATGTATTGTGTAAAATCAGAGCATTGTGAGTGAGTGATAGTGTAACTAATCACTAGGTAAAGCTAAAGAACATCACTGTCTTGACTTCAGTTAAGTACCTAATTTTATTCAAATAACAACAAAAAATACATGCAATGTTATGGTTTGGATATTCATTTTATTCTAAAAAGCTCTATAGTACCAGATTAATTATTGTTTTTAAAATATATATTATTTGTTCTACTTATTCTAACAAAACATTTTGACAGATAATTAGGTGATTTTAATTTTACTCAATAGCCTGATTTCAGATGAATATGTAGGAATGTTTATAGATTAAACAAAAACCCTTAACGTTTGAAGTCAAATTCAGCAAACAACATAACGAAATATTTTAGAAATTGCTTATTATTATATCACAGAACAGTTAAAATTTTTAGTCTATTTTAATTAATTTATTAGTATTTTAGTGTTATTTACCAATAAAGCCACTTAAGACCAGGATATCAAAATAGCTAGGTACTGCCCTGACGACGTCTGAACCAAAGGAGCGGGTGAAGTAACAATGTGGTGTCAGCGTGTTGAAATTTAAACATTAGAATAGTGAAAGATGTAAATAGGGATATAGTTATGAATGGAATTAAAATGGTTTTAACCTCTAAATTTATTGTCTAGTGTTAGCCGACCTCTTGAAATAGTCCATAACAAAGTAAAAGGTGCTCACATTTCCAGCTGGTAACAGCTCTTGTAAATGTTTAATCACGTACAGCAGATTTAAAACCGAAGAGTATCTGTAGTTATTTAAGATATAATTGAACTAGTATCTGCTTAAATAAATAGAAAGTAATTAATTTACATAACATAGAGGGTGATTCAGTATGAAAAAATCTTTATTATTTTTATTAGAGATATAAAATCATTTACAAAACGATAGGTACTATTAACTACATATTTTAAAATTATTTTCAAATAAACAGCGTATTCAATATCGAATAAACTTTTAAACGCATCACCATGTACTTTATGTTATACCGGGTGTCCCATTATATTTTCCAACATTTAGCAAGCTTATAACTTTTAAACGAAAGTACTTAAAAGCATGTATCTAATTATTCCAAGTTTTATTTCGGTCAATTCAAAATTATTTAGCACTTCCGGTTTACTGAAAAACAAAATAGCGGTTTTTTTAAAGACTAATTTGTTAAGTTTTTTAATGGAACACCCCGTTTATTTTTTATTGCTCCGATAGCCAGTCCTTTTAGCTATCTGGCGATATAAAGTTTTTTGAAATCGATAAAGAAATGACTGAACAATTAAATTTTCTGAAAAAGCCTGCAAAATCAATAATTAACAATAACTCTCATCAATAATTTTATAGTAGGTTTTGGTACGTTTGCAAGAAATGTCAAAATTGTTGTTTTAACTATTCTAAAAGCTTAGACTAAGGTTTCAAGTGATTCTTTTTACATTAAAATATTATTTTCTGAAACAAAAAAGGCACGTATCATAATTAATTTTGCTGAAACAAAATCTATTATGCGAACAAGACGAAGATTTTTTAGAGAATTTAATAAAACAGCACCGACATACAAGACAATAATGAAGTAGTTTAATATCTTAAAAAATAATGGATCACTAGCCCGAAAAAAAACGAAATATCGGCAATGATAATCTTTTACATGATACCATTGGTGTATACGAGTTTGTTACTAGATCTCCCAAGTCATCTCTCAGAAAAATAGCGTCACATTTTAATATGAGTAGATCCAAAGTTCATAGAATCTTACAAGCATTGAAACTGAAACCTTACAAAATTCAATTACACCAAAAATTATACGAGAGAGACAAAGAAAAACGTGTGCATATGTGTTAAGACGTTATTGGACATAATAAGAAACAATCCTGAGCTCCTTTTAATAATGTCTGATGAAGCAAGTTTCCATGTTAATGGAGCCGTTAATTGACACAATTGTAGAATTTGGAGTGAAGAGAATCCACATGAATTTTATGAAAGTGTAAGAGACTTTCCTAAAGTGAATGTTTGGTGTGCTGTGAGTAAATACAACATTTTTTTTTTCGCCGAAAAAGCAGTTACCGGTCCAATTTATACGGACATGTTAGAAATATTTTTTCACCCGTAAATTGATCAGGATGAAGAATTACATGAAATCTATTTTCAAAAAGATGTAGCACCTACCCATTATTTACTGATTGCTCGTCAATCAGTTTCTATTAAATTCGGTAATAATTGGATTGGTAGGACAGGACCAGTTGAATGGACTCCAAATTCGCCAGACCTAACAGTGCAAGATCTTTTTATTTGGGGTTATGTTAAAGCTTTAGCTTATAATCCTGCACCTCAAAATTTAGAAGAGCTAAAAGATAATATACGTCGAGCATTACTCCCAACATGTTAGAAAAAGCATATACAAATTTATTAATACGTTTACACAATTGTGTTAATGTAAACGGAGGACATATAGAACATTTAAATTATTCTTAAATTGTTTAATAAAAGTTTGTTAAAATGTTAAATAAGTTAATTAGGCTAGAATATCATTAATAAGCAATAATTATTGTTGACTATTGATTTTGAATACATTTTCACAAAAATTATTGACGAGAAATATTGTCAATTATTGATTTAGCAGGCTTTTTCAGAAAATTTTATTGTTCAGTCATTTTCATCGATTTCAAAAAACTTTATATCGCTAGATAGCTTAAAGGACTGGCTTTCGGAGCATTAAAAGCTTTAAAAAAACCGCTATTTTATTTTTCAGTAAACCGGAAGTGCTAAATAATTTTGGACTGACCGAAATAAAACTTAGAATAACTTGATACATTTCGGTGAAAACCGCGTGTTTTTAAGTACTTTCGTTTAAAAGTTATAAGCTTGCTAAATGTTGGAAAATATAATGGGACACCCGGTATTTGAATTTGACTCCATTTACCTATTACAACAATGTTGTGGCATATAGGGCATTTCACAGGATATAACTAGTTTTATAAGAAAATCATATTGATTTAACTGATTAGTATACTGCAAAAGAAACAATAACTATACATCAACTTTTTGATGTCTAATTTAATGCAGACATTCTTTTTCAATTCTCAACAAATCTGTACGGGGTAAGTTAAAACTCAAATACATTGTTTAAACTACTCCTACAATTCCAAACTATCCTAATTATAATTAAATTTGAATTCTATTTTCTATAATTATATAAAGTTAATAATATATTTTTTTGGTTAAATGATATAAAAGGTAATTTAAAAAATAACTTAATTTTAAATGGTCACAGGTTATAATCTTTTTTCCCATTTAAATTTAAATCTCTCAAACTCATAATTTTAGGTATAGGGAATGCTTAACTCATATAATTAGAATGTTCAATTAAAAAAAAAAACATATGGTGATTTGAGTTGTGACTCACCCATTACAAATTTGCTGCGAAACAAAAAAACTGAAAAACTGTTGCCGCAAAATGTTTACCAGATTATATCGAGTGAAATACCTTGTATAATCACATACAATTTTGTGGTGTTACAATGAGAAAAGCGGAATTAATTCAAATAAAATACAAAATACCGTTCTTAAACATATAGATTTGTTCCAGCCTAAATTTATTAAATACCCTGTATGTATATGAAGTTTAATGCTGCCTACCGTTCTGTATTTTTTATTTCTAATAGTGTCGAAGATATTCAAGGGATCATCCTGTATATTATTTATAATGAGCATAGTTATCATTAATAAAAAATTGTTAGTACAGATAGAATAGTATATTACATTACGAGTGTGGAAAATCACTTTTCACACAAGTGATGTACAATATTTTTCCTACGACCACAAAATAATTTCATCAAAAAATGTAAAACCAGATTATTATAATAATTAAAATGTATTTAAAAAAATAATCAACAATAATCGTATTTATTAAATTTTCATAATTTCTAAACAAATAAAAAAAAATAAAAAAAAAAATAAAAAAAAAATTCTGGCACAGCCAGGATTCGATCGCGGTCGTTGGACGGTCTCAAATTGCAAAGTTGATGCTCTAACCAACTGAGCTAACAGGCCTTACGGTAATTGATTGATCTAATCGCTTATGTGTTTAACCAGAATAAAGAGCAAATATATCTTAGTTATTTTAAAATTATTTTAAAAATAATTGTTAAAGATAAATATCTAGGATCTAATTTACAATAATTTAACAATCATATCGATTTTAGTATTAATATGGACATTACATAGATCAAAATAGAAATTATGTGTTTGACATTTTCTGACAGCTACTGCGGAAAGTAGCATATTCTCACTTGGGTGGAAAGTAAATTCTTATTCATACGCGTGTGATATAGGGCACTTTCCATAGGTCTATATAGTGTGATATGTGTCACTTTCCTAAGTGGTCGTAGGAAAAATAAATAACAACTCCAAATGATACTATTAAATGCATAATACTATGTATCTTCAACCAACAGTCCAGGTATAACACCAATATATAAATATAGAAAAATAAAATAATATTGAAGATTGCAACATATCTCTAAAACTCCTGTATGACTTTGGGCTTGATAAACTTAATATTTCTTTTAACATCTAAGATATACATAATAATTAAAATTATTTATCTATTTCTTTAAGATTATTTAAAAAAATGGTTTCTTTTTGCATTTAGTTTGTTTAAAAAGTACAAAATAATTAAAGATTAATATTTTTTTACATTTCAACGGTTTGTTTTGAAGGTATACAAATGAAAGAAATAGAAAATAAAAAATTATTTTTTTTTTTAAAATAAAATAAATACAAATTCAGCATTTCGTATCACAAGTTTGCAATTATTTTCCTCTATTAAAAAATCTTTACAATTTTATTGCTACCTTAATAATTATAATGAAATATAAAAACTTTGGAAAATAAATATTTTTTCAAAATGATAAAAATTAAACCCAAAAGTGAAAACAAATTAATTGAAAAAATTATGTCACTGGATAGGATTCGAACCCTCCACACTCGCTGTCTTACAAATTCGGTCATTGAGATATTATATGTCCGAATTCCTATTCGGGGACATAGTTTTTTAATTTTTTAATTAATTCGTCTCTCTTTGGGGGTTTAAAAATAATTTTCGATGGTTCATTGGGGTAATTTTGAAAAATGTATTTGGATATTTCCAAAGAATTTATATTTACTTTGTTTTGGGATCAATAACCGATAATTTATCAGAACTTTAAACCAATCTATCACTTCAATTAGAATTGACGGCAATTTTAACGGAATCGGGTGCGAAGTACGGATCTGCTTCCGTCTTCAGTATTGCATTATAACGGACCCTGTTTCAAATCGAGAGTTATTTAATTTTGATAGTTTCGCAGCTATCCTCATCCTTCGCCTAAAGAGGAAATGATATACTATTCCTCCATATTTCGTGACTATTCCATATAATCTGGTAAAGGTCATCTGGGGGTTAAGTCGCCTGGGCATGAATATTTGTTCATTTCCGGATAAACAGTAATTTTATTTAAAATCGTACCCGCGAAGCAGGTGGTACCAAGCATCAGCTCAAGTGGACAAAATTAGAAGTTATTTTTTTTATTCTACATATATTATAAACAAACGACAAAAGTGTTGTTTGCTCTAAAAGGTTCATTTGTTTTAGAGATAAGTAAACAAAACACAAAGGCGTGGTATTGTGTTACTTTAAGAACATATTGGTTTTGTACATAAAAAGGAGAGAAAGTCTTTTAGAGTATTTTTACCGGATGGTTAATATGGCTAAAACTATGACGTCCTAACAAATAGCAAGTATAACAGCTTGGGTCTATAAGATTCAGAAGACGTTGGTAAAAGTAATAAAGTCAAATCTTGATAATCATTTTTAAGTTATTTTATCTTAAAAAAAGTTAAAAAATAATATATGTAGATACATTTAATGTATAGTTAAATAAATAAAAATCTTGCGTTCAATAAAGGCTGGAGAAAATGTTTATTTTTTCTATTTTAATTTTTATTATTTTATATTGATTGTCAGACCAACGGGCAACGTAACAAAAACAATATTCAAAATACCAGGTGATATCGAAAAGAATAAAAATGTATCCGTATCGCACTCCAGGATACCTATTCTCTAACTCATGAGACCTCTCCTAGACTCTCCTACACGACTGCTTCATCAGTGTTGCAAGACGAGCAAAATTAAATTATTGTAGAAATTATCTTTCTCACCAAAACTTGCATTAAACTTACATATTCTACATAAAGACAATCTAGTTTTTCAGAACAAATTAACTAAAATCAGCAATTCTTCACCTTAATCACCTTGTATCTTGAAACCTGGTCATAGTTTCGGATTAAAAATTCATAACTTTTAAAACAATGTTATATTTATTATATACCGAGAAAATGGTTACATTTGACCGGGAAAATTTTAGGGAGTCCGTGATTTTTGTACTTTTATTAAAATAAATAAGCCTCCTTGAGTATTTTAAAGCTTAGAGGTACACATATTTTAGTGATATTACTTTTTCCAAAAATCAATTCATGAGTATAGAGTTTTGAAGTAATACTTTAAAAATAATTTCATTTTGAGTTCTCACTATAAAACGCAGTGTAGAAGAAATGTGTATTGTGGAATATTTGGTCGACAAAATAACATATTGAGTAGTACTTTTTGAAAATATGCTCCCCTGACGTCAGAGTAGAATTAGTGAGATTTTTCAAAAAACTACTGCCATACATTTGTGAATCATCCTGTAAATAAAATATTTTTAATTGTACGTATGTAATAATATATTATAAAAATATGTATTAAACGTGTGTATGCAGTAGACATTCAATCTAGCTCGTGAGTTAGAAAATAAAAATTCTGAAAAATGTTTAGAAAATAAATATTCCGAAAAATTAGTAAATTTTCAACTTTTTTCAGTATATCGTACAAATATGATAACTATAACTTATAATTTTAGTCGAGTGTAAAAGAGTACTCCTACACTTCTACTTACATAGTTACAGAATACGGCTTCAGACGATTGAGCACACCGGAATGACCGGATCATATCCAATTTTGTTACACTACTAATAGTTTTCCTATTTACCATATATTTTTATATAAACACCTTTATAAATATTTATTTGAATTTGTCAGTTGCCTATGTATTAGACTCGTTTAAAAGTATGTCCATGTTGTTTTGATGTATGCACCACAGTGCTTCGTTACGTCAGGTACTCCATTGTTATTCTTCAGTTATTTTAACAGTTAATTATGAATGTTTATGACCATCGCACCGTAATTTAATCTTAGAAATCAAATCCTGAACTTGTTTGCATTTTTACAAACTTAAAGCTTTAATGTAATTTTATGATAAAACGTTAAATAATTACATAATGTAGTAACGATGGGTGATCAGTGACTGTATAAGAGGTTTTTAAATCATTGTTTTTACTTGCAAATAAACAGTGGGTGAGTTAAATTCTTAAATAGATGAGATTAAAAAATACATAGTTACTTTCTAGGTGATGACTTTTGACAACCCCCAAAATCCAAATGGAAAACTGTGTTTTTTTTTTAATTTAACAAACAACTTCTCATCCGAAAATATGTGATCCCATAAAATTATAAAAACCAAATAAATTACTATAATTGGCCAGTATTTTTGGTCAGTAGCAAAGCTAATGAGATTTGGCAAAATTTATAACAGAATGTTATTAGTGATGATGAATTTGTGTTCGCATTCTATTAAAAATATGTATACATCTGGATAAAACTGTTTTAGCAACACATAGACAAACATTTTTAAAACGTTAATATAATACTTTGTCATATGGAGTAGAGTATACATGCATTTTTAAGTCAAGTGTTTTTATATTCAAGCGCAACAATTAAAGCAAATTATGTGCCTTCAATAATTATTAGCATTAATATTTTAATTACATCGTTTATTTATAAATAATGGGCATGACAGCAAACAATTCCTTTATTATAGAATTGAATGTAAATCCAGTAAAAACCCATGTGTCTATAAATTAAACACATAAATAATTACATCAATTAAAATGCAGCATGTTGACTATGGACAACTGAACCGGTTTAATAAAGGCGACTTTGAATTTGTTTACCGATCAGTACTAAAGTCGAGCTAGTTACTTAAAAAGTATAGGAACTTGAATGTTATACAGAGTGATTTTAAAAGAAGTTTTGTTTATTGTTCGACAACTTTCGGATATTTTAAGCAGTTCCAAAAAAAAAGAATACTGTTTTTATATAATGAGCTATATAGTCATATTTTTTTAATAGTCCATAGGAAACTTTATGACTTTCAAATTACTTTAACAAAAGTTAAAATCACTGGAAGCAGAAGAAATAATTATTAAAGTTTAAATTGTATAATCTCGTATGTCTCGTGATGTACCAATAAATCCAGAGAATGGATGGTACAATAATTTAGGTTTCTGTTCTTTATTTTAACAATTCTGGAGAAAGCATGAAAAATACTCAAATAGTTTTTCTCCACGGCCACTACTGAATGTAGTTCTCTCCAAACCACTTATAATAACAAAAAATATTCTTGGTCTTGAGATTGAACGAAAATTCTGAAACACTTGGCTCTTATGTATTTTACACGTATTTCATTCTAACTCTAGTGACAGAACGTTCATTATGTAATAACTACTGGTTAATCACTGTGAATATCACGCCCGTATCGTAGATAACCATGAATTTCATGATTGACAGTTCTACATTACATATTATATTTTGTTTAAATTTATCTAAATAAAGATAAGCGGGTTGAATTCAAAAATGTGTGAATATAATGATTCTGATATAGAATTTGACAAATTATGCAAATGATTTAAATGAAAACTTGCCAACATAAGTTAGATTAAAAATTTCATTTTGTTCGAAGTTTAATTTTACTATATTCAACTCCTACTGTGTATGTAACCGTGGGAAAAGCACAATCTGTTTACTCTATTGGAATATACTGTTCTTAGAAAACTACAAAGGATTTAAAAATGCCCTTACAGACCATCAGATAGTGACCGATTTAGGTGCCTCATTTTCGCATACAAGCCTCGAAGAGGGTTGAAAAGTACATCGATATTGAGTAGAAGAAAAGAAAATTTACGAGTGGCTTTTGAGGATAACACATGGAAAATTCGATTTTCCTTATCAGAGAAATTTTCGGACCCCAAAATGCACTTATACATTCGGATCATTCAAACCAATATGTTTTTCGGACTAGTGACGATGTACTTTTATATACATTCGATGGGCTTGTGTGGAAAAATCGGGTAAAATCTTGTATATCCCCTTTAGCCAGTTGCAATATTGAAGCCTTTGGTTTTCCGAAACCTAGTTCTATTAATTAATCATATAGTGAACACGGCTTGCGTGGAAATATGGGCAACAAATAACCTTTCATTTTCGTTAGGGAAAATCAAATTTTCCATGTCTTATCCCCAGGAGCCACTCGTAAATTTCCTTTCATTCAACATAAAATCGATGTACTTTTCAAACCTCTTCGAGGCTTGTATGCAAAAATGGGCCGCCTAAACCTGTCACTATCTGACGGTCTATTACGTTGTTATAGTCCATTTTAGAAAAGCCTGTTACTGAATCCGGATCACAAAAAATACGAGTAATTTGCGGTAATAATATTAGAGTAAGATTATTAATTTTTGACATGAAAATGAAAACAGAGATAATTAAAATGACAGTTGGAAGTCAATTTAAAAAAGGTTTTATAGAATAGGGGTCAAATAACACATCTTTTTAACGGTATTTTTATGATTCTCAAAACATTTGAATGACTCGTGACGACTTTTCAACCCCCTGCTTTCATGTAACACGTGTGAGTTTTGTGTAATTTTAATGTCAAAAAATTGTGTTATTTTACATCCAAAATTAAGCAACGGTCTTTTTATATATTGGCAGAGAGGTGCGCAGAGTTTAAAACATTCGAAAATTACATTTTTCAACTCCTTAAAATTTGCTACTTGAATTTATTATACACTTATACAGTGCGAGCCAAATGTAAGGAATGAATTCGCTAAATTTTTATAAAATTCCAAAAATAGGTCAATTTTGTTTTTAAATTTCGTGCTTTTTGACATAATATTTGGATGTACAGAGAAATTTCATAATTATTTTTTAAAAAATTCCCTCGTGAAACATAACAAACTTATTACATTACTATGTTGGCATTTGGATGAAGTGTCACAATATGAAACAAAAAAATGGAATCGCTTGGAATCAAACTCTGGTCCGAACATTATGTAAAAAGGAATTTAGAAAAAAAATTTAACCAGTTTTTGGAATTGGTTTAAAAATCAATACTTTCCCTTTTATCGAATGTATTCCTTAGTTTTAAGTCGCATAGTGACTATTTGTTTAAAATTGCTATATAGGGTGACAATTTAAAAACTTACCTTTGCTATATCTTATGAACTATTGATGACACTAGAAAAAACCTAATAAAAACAATAATTTATTTTCTAATCCTGGACAAAAAAATATTTAATTCTGATAATTATGGCATCTTCTTTTTAAATAAGTTTTTAAGGTTTTTAATTAATATGTACTATTGAATCGCCCCGTATAGGGTATAACTTATATTGGTGAAAAGCATTTTTTAGTAACTTTTCAATGATATATGATAAGTAGGGGTTGTTATATTTTATTTTTAATCGGTAGGTGGCACATAAGAAGTTGATAGGGGTGAGAGAAATTGTGTTAAGTATTATATATCATCTTTAGTAAGTTTTTAAATTGTATGCATATTTTATATATATTTTTTTAATTTAAGATTTTTATATGTTTAATATTTTTATTAATATTAAACATAACGTTTAATTTACAAAATTCTGAATCGTGCTTTTGATCTTATAAAAATAACAAAGTCCGAATACGAACAGGCGCGTAACAACAGGGGGTCTACAGGGGCCGACCCCCCTCCCAGCCGTGGCTAGTCCCCCCACCAGGAAAAGGCCAACTTTGAATTTCAATGAGTTTTATGAAAGCTGATAGCATTTTGGAATTATTCTCACACCTGAATAGGAAAATTAATTTAAAGCCTAATTTATAAAATTTACGATGTACTTTTTTTGTCGTTTCTTTAATATACCAAATCATTTTATACATGGTGTAACAAAAAGATGTACAGTAAATTTAACAATAGTTTATGGGATCGAAAATAGGTCCATTTAAGTTAACTTGCGTTTATAAAAATGGATAGTAAAAAAGTTACAGGATGATAAAGTGGACATTTTAGAAGTGATTTTATGCTTAACATATTTTTATGAAAATGTACATGGGTTGTTAGTATACAGTGGAGTTAGTGGCGTTTACGCGTTTTAATTCTATAGCTTTTTAGGATTCCACACCCGTTTCACCCCCTACTTTTTTTAGACAATGAAATTCAGTTAAAAACAGGACGCCACATTTGTTTTGAATTTTACTGTGAAAGTCTTAATTATTCGAGTTTTAGTGGTTACAGAGAAAAATACAATGAAATATATTTTTCAAGATTTTTTTTACTTTTTGCAACTTCATTTACAATTATTCCCGTATATTATTGATCATCCATGAAGTTGTAAAATAGTAAAAAAAAGATCAATAGAAAAATTTCATATTTTTCACTATGACTTTCCTTCTGGGATAACTCAGAAATTAAAGCTTACACAAATACCTGGAGACAAAAATATTTCAAAGCAGAATTTCATCTTATTGGTCACTATATACTAACATCCCATGTTCATTATCATAAAAATATGTCCGTCGTTTTAGAGTACGAGCTCAAAATCACTTCTGAAATTTTTAATTTAAAATAGCTTAAATCGATTTATTTTCGAACCCAGAAACTGGTAAATTTACTTTACATCTTTTTGTTACACCCTGTATATTATTTACAGTTTATATTTGTTTAACTCTTATTTATATTAAAAATTCCTTTATATGTATTTTTTTAAATATTAGAAAAATTTGGTCAAAAAATTTGGTGATTGTGCCGTTTATAGGTTCCAATTCACCATAACAGCCCCTCAGGTCAGACGGCTAGTTACGCCCCTGAATAACAGTTTTTATACTCTGATCTCTACATCATCTTTCTGAATTTACATTATAGTTAGAACATTTCTACGACTTAGTATAACAGTACATAATCAAATATTTAATTATCTACACTATAACGAACAAAAATTTAGACAGATGATTTAAAAATTGTGAATATTTTTTAAAAAAATGTAAAATATGTAACAACAAAAAAATATTAAGTTCGCCCTATTGGAATAAACACAATTGGTAATCTCTCAAAGACCACAGCCCAATTACTTAAATTACCAAATCCAACCTCGTTCAGCGGTTATTGCTTTAGAAGATCTTTGGCCAATTTATTGACCGATTGCGGTGTTGACCTTCTAAAGTTTAACCGGCATCGGCATGCTGAATGAAAATCCAATACGGTGGCTGAACGCTACATTGAAAATTCCATCGAAAACAAAAGAAAATTGGAAAATAAATGTTGGGCGAAACAAGCGACTAGATAATTTAGCACTAGAAATAATATATGCTTATTATCCGGAATTAATATCAGTAATTGAAACAATACGTATGATACAAATTTATAATAAATTATTAGAAATTAATTTTTTAGCATTATTTTGTAATATATAACTTTTTTTTATATTAGTTGAATGGCTGTGGTAGGAACCAGTTAGCCAGACTTTTGTTTCTGTTCCACGAATACTCAATATTGTTTCAAATCAACAAATATACCAATATTTGTTAGTATCTCTATTGTTAGTATTTGGGTGTGTGTGCTTATATAAATTTTCTTTTTTAATTTTAATATATTACTTAATAAAGAATAAATAATAGTCGCTCATCACTATTTAGTTTTTTATATTTTTTTAACTTTTGACTTAAGGAGGTCCTTTCGCCACCCATTTTGCCACCAATGTTAAATAAAAAATATTAGATTATGACTAAAATTTATTTTTTTTCTAATAGTTGAAGTCCTTATTTATCTAATGTTGAACTTTTAACTATACCTTACCGTGCAAATTTTTGAGAATTTTTTTTTAAATGTGAGTATTTGTACAGTGTCTTACGAGAAAATAAGACCTCAACAACAATTCTCGAATTATATTATTATTTATTGAGTAGATGGAGTAGAAAAAACTAAAAATAGGGTTTTTGAAATATTTAGGTTTTGTTTTTTACAATAAAATATATAGGTTACCTTGGAATTTATTGAGAAATTAATATTAAAAAAAATTAGAAGTAACCTAGTTGAACATTTTTTGTGATTTTTTAATATTAATTTCTCAATAAATTCCACGGTAACCTATATATTTTATTGTAAAAAACAAAACCTAAATATTTCAAAAACCTTATTTTTAGTTTTTTTCTACTCCATCTAATCAATAAATAATAGTAAAATTAATTATAATTCGAAAATTGTTGTTGAAGTCTTACTTTCTCGTAAGACACTGTACAAACACACACATTATTAAAAAAAAAATTCTCAAAAATTTACACAGTAAGGTATAGTTAAAAGTTCACTATTAGATAAATAAGGACTTCTGCTATTAGAAAAAAATTAATTTTAGTCATAATCTAATATTTTTTATTTAACATTGGTGGCGAAAGGACCTCCTTAAAAGTCTTACTCAGATTTTATTTTTACACATACTTATAAATTGTAAGTTTACATCCACAGTTTTTGTAAATAAGCACTGATGATAGCACCATGCTGAAAGTGCTTTGCATTTAATGATTAAAAAAATTTGCACGAAATACAAGTCTTTCCTTTTTAATCTAAACTACGTGCACACAGCCGTTAACCTAATAACCTCTCCCCTGTTGCCTCACTTCATTTAATTCATATCTTATGGGACACCCTGTATATTTTTATTTAATATGAAATTCATTATGGAAATAGCTGTATTAAATGGTTTAAATAAACAATAATTGTTATTTGCAAGCTCTATTACCCCAACTAAAATTACTCTCGGTTGTTTAATAACATTTTACTTTCCATTTTGTGTGAATTAAAATTGGGAAAGTGGTTATTATGGTTAGGTCCAACGAACAATTGCCGGTTCTAATTTACAAATGCGTAACAACAGAAATAAATGAAGAGTATAGCGAATAATTACATAAACAAGGTGAGAAATTCGCTTCAAGTTGTAGAACACAGATAGATCTGTGTCGAAATTTAAATAATTTCATTTTACTTTTGTTGCATTGGTGTCCCCTAATGAGGAGGGATACATTTCCTAGCTTTTTAAATAAATAATTAAATGTTTTTTTAAAATTTATTTTTAATGTAAGAATTTACCATTATTTAATTATATCTCTCATTGAATAGTGACTATTACTAAATTACAAAAAAATTAAATAATAAAACTTGAACTATATACTAGAGGATGTCCCGTAGAATATTGACCCATTTTTAAATGAAAAGCTATCTATACTATTATTGGGTAAATAAATACATATTGCAAAATTTTTCTGCCGAATCTACAGGGTGATCCAGTTTATATCGTCAGAATTTTACCAGCCGATACTTTATAGAAAAATAAAGGGACGATAAAACATGATCCAATCTCCTTTACTTTTTGATGTGTTATAGTTTTTTTTTAAATAGTTTTTTATTAACATCAAAAAAAGTCGTTTACGCTTTGACCGATTGACCGATTTTAATGAAATTTTCATAGTTTGTTGACAACTTTAGGAGTTGTTTTTCGGACAAGTTACAGTTGATCTAGTACTGCGATAAGTTTTCGAAAAAAAATATTGCTCAGTAGATTTTTTAAATTTTTTATACTTTTTTAAAAGTAAGGTCAACTCGGGGAAGTGCATATCTTCAATTTCAAAGTTGACTTTAAAATCAAGATAAAAACTAGAGATCATCGTACTATATAGTTTTTTAAGCATACTAATAATTTTACAACCGTAAGTAATGATAATCCGAAATTATTTTTACCTGAAAATTTGGATTTATTACAAAAAAAAAAAAAATTGGTCGCAATCTCACAGAAATGCACTTACCCCTGTTTATGGGGAAAGTGCATTTCAGACCTCTTTCTTTCTATTTAGATGCTTTTGATGATTATCCGAGGCAAGAGCATATGTAAAATTTTGAATCGGTCAGTTTTTACAGAACTTAATTATCTGCAATATTAAAAAAGATATAGTCAAATTAATATTTTGGTTCTAAATCTTAAGATTTTATTAGAAAAATTATTAAACATAAACTTTTAGAAAACATTTAGAATACAAAATAAGTGTTATACAAACTTTGGTAGATACTTTTAACATAACAAATATTTATTCTACTACTGACACAGGGTCCTTAAATACATAGCGGCCTTTAAAATCCATCTCAAAGTCCGGAACATCTGTATTCATAATCTCATATGCATTGGGACGGTGTCTTGATCAGTCTTATGGAACTTGAAAGTCTTCTTCTCTTTATCTACAGAGCGTAAATATTTAACAAAACACTCTTCTGAATCATATATTTCTTTGATTGCTCCTAGGTAAATTTTCACAGTTTTTTTGGTAGATTCATACTTGACTAGAACGAAATCCCCTGGTTTTCTTGGCACAACCAAAGCTTCAGAAGAATTTACTTTATTATTGGAGTTAGGAACTTGATCAACTGTTTCAAACGAACAAATACCAGTTTCTGCAACTTCCAAAGTTATTGATTCGTTTGGTTTTAAGACTCTGTTTCAGTAGGTATTTCTTCTCCAAAATCTTTATCAGATTCATCAATGTACACATTAAATGGCAGTTCTTCCTCATCAGAGGATGATGACAATTCAAACTTTGATGTTTTCTTTTGATCTCTTTTGTCTTCTTTGGTTTTTTATTCTTGGCTTTCTGTTCCTTTTTTGTTTTTTGTTGGTTTTTTTGTTTTCTTTCATAGTTTTGTTTTGCTTTTCGGCTTCCTCCTTGTCTTTCAAAATTTTCATACACTCCTGAGATGTGATGACTTTTGACCCTAAACAAACTTTGGTTTTCTTAGCTGGCGGACCTTTCTGATTATGGGACGAAATAGTTGATAGAAGCAATTTTTCGAAAGTATTGAGAGAGTTCTGCACTTGCTCTAGGTTGCTTCCCGATGAGGTAGCGTCATGAATTGCGACGGCTTTAACCCGGTTATTTTTGTCTTTTTTAAAACCAGCAACCATATTAGTTTTAGGTGGTAAGAGATGATTAATTTCGGATGCTTCAACTTTGTCCATTTCGGGTGCTGCAACTTGGTCCAGTTCGGGTGTTGCCATTTGATCACTTTGAGCTGCAATGATTTCCATCGTTCCAAAGATAGTTGGTCAAAATTTTCTTCATGAATGATATATTTATTAAACGGAAAGATGCCAGCTTTCCTGAATCCAATTTTAATAATGCCCGTATCGAAGTTTTTCCATAGTTCTCCTATTTTTATCGCCATTGATCGTTTAGAAATTTTCTGACAGCATTGTTGTCTCAACTTATTGTAGAGATACTCATCCCACGATGATTTAATGGACTTGAAAACTGCCAGATCGAGGTGCTGAAGTAAATGGTGTCGGAAAATGGGTGGAAAATTTGGTAATTCAAAGATTTTTAATAAGAAGCGATTTTAAAGTATGACAACTTTATTTTTTTTATTCAAACATCAATTTCATCATTTTTTATTACTATAACAACATAGTATGTACAGGGCGGTAAGATTTTCTAACATTCTTCCCCCTTTGCGAATATTTATATTCCGCAACAAAATAATAATAATAATAATGATAATATTTACAAACTACACTAAAAATGAAACCGTGTCGGAATTTTTATTTCTCGACCTGCTCGACTGGTGTATGGTTTGGAATTTTCTTGTATTCCATCGCGGTTTTCTGCTGCTTCTTTTTGTGTTTTCTGTTCATCCACATTATTTTCTTGTTCTTCTTGTGGGACGGATAATTCTAATGGATAAATCCGCTGTAGTGGTCTTATGACTTCTCGATCAGCAAGTTTAACCCGAGCAACCCTGGGGATACCATCTTTTCCTATATGAATTTCAATAATTTTCCCCAAAGGCCAAAATATTCGTTTTAGGTTATCTATTTCGACTAAAACTATATCTCCTACTTTGATAGTAGAAGACTTCATTTGAGCATTCTGAACCAACTCAGCCAGGTATTCCCTTTTGAAACGTGTTCTTAAATTCTCTCTGAGGGTTTGCAAATATTTATATCTCTTTACCATACCTTTTCTATCAATCTCATCTAAATCTGGTGTTTCAGTAATAGTAATATCTTGAAGAAAACTAGAGGGGGAAAGTGGAATTAACACATCGTCTTCGTTGGTAATATAGGTTAAAGGTCGTGCATTAAGTAGCGCTTCGCAGTCGCATAGAAGTGTTATTAATTCTTCATAATTTAAACGAGCTCTTCCTAAATTTTTTCGCAATAGTTCTTTCACTAATCTGATTAGTCTCTCCCACCATCCTCCCCACCAAGGAGCTGCTGGTACATTAAATTTCCAACTAATTCTATATACACTGCTAAAACTTAAAATATGATTCCAATTCAGACATTTTAATCTATTATTGGTACCCACAAAATTTGTCCCGTTGTCTGAATATATAGTTGAGATTCTGCCTCTTCGTGCTATAAATCTTCTTAAAGCCATTAAAAAACAATCTGTAGATAATGATCTGCCTAATTCTAAATGTATAGCACGATAAACACTGCATGTAAATAAAACTATCCAAACCTTTTCATTTTCTTTAATATACAAAGGCCCTGCAAGATCCACTCCTGTTACGTTAAAAGCTTTTCCAGTTTTAAATCTATCAATAGGGAGAGGTGCTGCTGGAACTTGGATAGGTTTAGATTTATGTCTTTTACAAATCACACATTTGGACAATACTTTCTTTAAAGTTTTCTTGCCTTTTAATATCCAGAACTTTTCTCTTAAAATTTGAAGTAAAGTTTGAACTCCAATATGTTTTAAAATTCTATGCTGTTCTTTGATCATTTCTTCGACAATTTCGTGATCAGAAGGTAATAAAATTGGATATCTAAAATTATATGGATCATCTCCAAGAAATAATTTCGTTTTTACTCTTAGAATGTTATTCTCGTCTCTGAAAACTTCTAAATTGTAAAATATTTTATTTGGAAAACTTTCTTTCTGAATAAATTTGATAATTTTTATTTCAGCGTCATCAACTTCGTCTGCAGTTAATTCGCCTGCTATTTTCTCTCTTGTAGAGACATTTCTGTAAAACCTATAGATCCACGCAACAGTTCGGATAATTTTTGTGTAACTGCTGAAGATACTGAATAGGTGGCTAAATTGATTTTCATTAGTTGTGACGAGAACGGAATCGTTCAAAATTGAATTGTTTAATTCCATCTGTTCAGCGTCTAGAGACTGACAAACAATATTAGTGTTCGGCCAAGTGTCTTTCGGCCCCTTCAACCAATCGGGTCCCTCCCACCACTTGCTCTCTACGAGAAATTTTGCATGACACCCTCTAGAAAGTAAGTCGGCAGGGTTTCGATCCCCTGGTACATGAAACCATTGATCTGACTCAGTAGCTAATCGAATTTCGCTAATTCTATTATTTACAAATACGCTCCAGTTTGATATCCTTTTTATCCAAGTTAAGACTACTTTTGAGTCGCACCAGTAAAACGTTTTAATTGTCGAAAATACACTTATTAATTTTACTGATTGACATAATCTAACTCCTATAAGAGCACCTAGTAATTCTAAACGGGGCAAAGTAATGTCTTTTGCTGGAGCAACTCGCGACTTTGCTTGAATTAATTCAATATTAATATGTCCTTGTATATCAGACCTTAAAAAGACACAAGCGGAGTAGGCAACTTTACTTACATCTGAAAATACATGCAAGGAAAAATTTTCAGAACTACATGTAATTAACGAAATATTACTTAGTTTTCTGGGAATACCACAAAACGCTAGCAAATTAATTCCTTTTAACCAAGTACTAAATTGTTTTGAAAGATCGTCTGGTAATTCTGAATCCCAGGTCAATTTTAATTTCCAAATCTTTTGCAAAATTAATTTAGGAACTAGTGTTACTGGACTACAAAAACCAATAGGGTCAAAAACTCTTTGAGCAGCTGAAAGTAATCCCCTCTTTGTTTTTGGAATATTGACAAGTTTATCTAATTCTGACATATTACAATATAGTGTATCACTTTTGATATTCCAAGACAAACCCAAGAGAGGAACAATATCACAAGAGGTGGTTTCGACTAACTCACTATGTAAATTAGAAACCCATCCCCTAAGATTAAATTTTCCTTTGGACATAATGAGCTTACTTTCTCTAACAAACTTTTCAAGCCCTTCTTTGGTGTCAAAACTGTTCACACAATTATCAACATAAAATGAATTTTTTAATATGAAAGCTGTCTCTGCCATTTCTTCCTCTGCATTATCTAAATGGTAATTAATGGTAGCGCTCAGAAGAAAAGGACTGCATGTAAGACCAAAAACTACCCTACAATGACGGTATATTTTCGTTTCATTTATATCAGAGTTTTCCCACCACAAGAATCTTAAAACATCTCGTTCTTGTGGGCGAATACTTATTTGCAAGAATGCTTGTTTTATATCTGAAGTAACCCCATAATTATAAAGCCTAAATTTTAGTAACAATGAAGGTATTAATTCTAACAAATTTGGACCTTTCTCCAAACACGCGTTTAAACAATTTCCTAACTTATCTTTGCAAGATGCATCAAAAACTGGTCTTACTTTGGTTGTTGTATTAGAGTCTTTGATTACAGCATGATGAGGCAAGTAGTGGAAAGGACATGCTTTCTGATTTAAAGCTTGTCTGACTATAGACGCCGAACCTTTGGAGAGAACAGTAGAGACGTCATCCGGTTTTTTATTCTCTCTTTTGACCTCTTCTATTATATCAGACTCTTCCCATTGTAAAAATACTGAATTATAATCATCATACCTGTTCATAGAAGTAAGTTTCTTGGAAGTACTCTTTAACCTCATTCTCGCAATTTCTTGATTGCTTTGGAGTTCTAAGTGACCATCTTTCCACGGTAAACGAACTTCATATCGCATATCTTGATTTAATGTTATTGTGTTTCTAAATTGTTCCGATGTGTAATTTTCTCGTTCCTTCTTAGTTTTAACTTCTACAGGATCCTTAATACCTATAGCATCTAAATTCCAAAGATCTGTGATTGTAAGGTTAGTTAAATAAGATTGATGAAAACTATTATTAAGAGAGTTTTGTCGGCCAATCAAGGTCCAACCGAGTTTAGTCTCAATAGCCAAAAAGTTTTCAGCAATGTTTTCTAAATTTCCTGTGAGAAGGTTACCTATAATATCTGCCCCCAATAGTACAGAAATTTCCATAGATTCACAAATATCCGTTAAAATTATATTTTTATTATGTAACAAGGCGATAACTGACTTATCAGTAACATGAGGAATGTAATTGCATATAATATTTTGGCCCATCACTCTTAGTTTGCATTCAAAAGTATTATCAACGCTTTCTAAGAAGATGTCGTATAATTTTGCAACTTGTGGTTTGGATTGGTGACCTCCAAACACACATTGTACAACAACTTCTTCACCGACTTTAGGTATGTTTAATTCTTTAATACATTTATCTAATATATATGATCTTTGAGAACCTGAATCGATTAAAACTCTTATTTTCTTAGACTTCGTTCCATTTTTTAAGTTAACCAATACAGTTTGCAATAATGTCTCTGTCTTTTTTTCGTAACTGCTCAAAACAGGAGTTATATTTTGGTTATTTTCTGAATTTGATTGGATATTTTGTTGCAAATCTGTGCACATTATAGCATAATGTCTTTTCCCGCATATTAGACATTTTACAAATGTTTTGCAATTATTAACACTGTGATTGGGTTTCAAACATCTAAAGCAACTTTTCTTTTTCTTAACAATATCTTTTCTCTCGGCAAGAGTTAAATCATGTGCTTTAAAACACTCTTGACTTGTGTGTGAAACCTTATCACAGAATAAACAAGGAAATGCTTTCTCACCTTTCTTGTCTTTGAGTTGTGGTGTCGTGGATTTTACCTTCGGCTCTGTAGAAACAATAGTAGCTGCTGTAGAAAATTCTTCATCCTCTTCTTTTGGTTGACGTTTGATGGTGACGGCTGCTTTTGTGGAAAAACCAGTTTTAGCACGATTTATTCTTTCTTCACTTTGCACCTCATCCCTCAAAAATGTCAATAATTGATTTAAAATAGAATCAGATTCAGAATTATTGTTCCCTGTTGAAAATCTTTTATTATTTTTACACCTTTCCCAAGCTAATAATAATGAGTCGGGTAAAGCAGATTCCACTAAAGGGTATAACATAGCGGCATATTTATCTGTAGTTACACCTAAGGATTCCAATGCTAATAGCTGCGTAGTAAGTTTGTCATAGAGAGACGATAAAGACATACCTTTTTTGGTTTTGAGTGCCTGTTGTAGAACAATATTTAACAACTCCCTTACATATGTCTCTATTAGGAATTCATCCCTGGCAAACCTGGTTCGAAGTTGCTCAATTGCCTTTGTGTAATTTTCCGACGATGGAGGAAAACTATTTATTAATTCTGCTGCAGGAGAACCTGCTTCCATTCCTTGAATCAGGTACTGAAACTTGTCTTCATCGTCTATGTCCGAATCTTGGTGGATTTTCTTGAATTGACTCCAAAACCCGATCCAATTCCTAACGTCTCCATTGAACTTCTTTAACTCCAATTTCGGGAGCTGTATTCTTCTTCTGTAATTAGTCGAACTGGCGGATGAACTAGCTTCGTAGACATGGGTACTCTCTTTCAAAAACGTTTCACAATTTACTTGATATGAGGTCCATTCGTCTCTGTAATTTTCAACTTCTGTCATTTCTTGTTCGTAGCATGCTTGTTCTTCCTCTTTCTCTAGGGACAAATATTGTTCTCGTATTTTTTCATCTGTGACAAATAATCTACAGCTTTTATCTTCTAACTGTTTATTACAAGTGAGAAGCTTGGTTTTGTCCACAACTGAAGCTTTAATGAGTCCGTCTATTTCACGGCAAGTCTTTGTGAACATTCGCCGCAGTTGAGTCCTCTCCTTTTTCAAAATGGCCAAATTTTCCATAATTACGCCTTAAAGGGTCCTGTCACGGTCGCCAAATGTCGGAAAATGGGTGGAAAATTTGGTAATTCAAAGATTTTTAATAAGAAGCGATTTTAAAGTATGACAACTTTATTTTTTTTATTCGAACATCAATTTCATCATTTTTTATTACTATAACAACATAGTATGTACAGGGCGGTAAGATTTTCTAACAAATGGCTTAAATGAGGAGGCAGTAAAATAATTCTCACGTGGCAGCCAATTCCACTAATTTTAAACCAATGTGAGTTGCATGACCGTCGTAGATGAGAAGAACGGGATTACTAGGGGATGGCTTTGCTTCTTTACAAAGGAATGTTCAAAATAATTCAGGAATACAGAAGACTCCATCCAGCCATTTTGAGTAGCGGCAAATGTTGAATCGGGAAATCCTTTATCTTCGTTAGGAACCCATTGGTTCCAAACGTTTTTTCCTTTGAAAATAAACAATGGAGGACACTTGTCTCCAGTTGCACTACAAGCCAGTAGGACAGTGGTGTTTTCTCTGCCAGGGCCACTAACAGTTCTTGTAGCAGGCAGTCCTTTTCCTCCTACTATTTTAGTTTTAGACGGATCGTGACTAAATGCCGATTCATCAAGGTTCCAAACATTTTTTGATTCAATATTGAGTTCTTCCAAAGTTTGTTTTAGTTGGTCAAAATAATTGAATATGACAAAAGCATCTTGAGCTTTTTTTCGGGCAACTTCCACATTTTGAGGTTTTTTTAATGCTTAAGCGTTGTTTTTTTTTTAAACCTGACCACCACTCTTCTCCAGGAAAGTTATTCTTGAACGGGTTTGGGATCTTTTCTTTAATTATGTAATCGCTCACCAGTTGTAAAACGTTTTTCTTTGACAAGCCGTAGCCGTATTTTTCCATTAGTTTATTGAGTCTATCCAATTGATCTTCAGTTTCTGAAGATAAAGCTGTCGGTCTCCCAAATGTTTTTGACTTCACACTCCTTCTGTTTTTAACATGGTCAGTTATGGTAGCTTGTGGAATAGAATGTCTTTCTGAAGTCTCTTTCAATGTCAGTCTTTTAGATTTTACGCCATCAACTGCATTTTGGAGGTCTTGAGGGGTATAACTTTGGCCTTTATTTGTTTTTCTTTTGTAATTGCGCACCATTTTGGCTCTAAAAATCAAAACAAAAGCACTTTCATAAAATAATTTTAAAAAAGCGCCAAAATTAGACAAAGGAGGAAGTGCATACGCGTCTGCACTTTCCCCATGGTGTAAAAACGCACTTGCCTCTTAACCTATTTTAAAGGGGAAAAAGCATATTTGCTAATTTTATGCCTAATATGATTAAACATTGTGAAAACAATATCAAAAATTAAAAACACGATTTAAAATTAAGCTGCTTACCCATATTTTGCAAAACAAAAATTCACTTTAGAATGGAAAAAAGTACAATAAACGGAGCACCACATGTGTATAAAGAGATCTAAATGGAGACTGTTTTGACAGATGCACAAAGCTTGGTCACGTGAGACGCAGTGTAGCCAAACTAATTATCACACTAAAAGAAAGTATCCAAGGAACACACAAAAATACCCACTGCTGCATAACATGAACCGTTATTATTATCAGAGCAGAAAAATGCACTTCCCCGAATACGCACTTCCCCGAGTTGACCTTAGATACAACATTTTTCTCTAATTTTTTGCGTATTTGACTTTATTTTCAAGGAAAATGATAAAACTAACAATATTACGCGTCTATGAACCTGCTGCCACGAAAGAAAAAAAAACGAAAGCAAAATGGAATCACAGTTTATTGGACAAAATCCCTCTATTTTTCGATTGACTATCAGCTAGTAAAATTCTGACATTATAAACCCTATATTTACCTATATTTACCTACATATTTCTTAATGGAAACCCCTCTAATTGATCGATGTAACTTTATATATTGCCAAATTTTTCAAAACTTTCTTACTTAATGCAAAAATATTCTAAATTACTAACTTTTTATTAAAAAAATATCTAAATTCATTTTTAATCCATTATCTATAACCTATGGATTAAATAAAAATAAACTTAACATCCTGTATTTAAAACTATGGATACTATCAAAAAGAAACCAACAGAGGTTAACAGCAAAGAAACCTAAAAAACTTGTATTTTGTGTAAAGTGTTTTTTTGCCTAAAGCGTTTGCCATTTTAATAAGAATGTAAGAAATATAAGTTTTCTTATGTATACTATATTTAAAACAAAAAGAAAACACAAAATATTCTTCTAAAAAGTACATAAATACAATATAATATATAAAAAAAAAGATTACTAAATGATTATAAAATATCATACTAAAATATGTTATGAAACTTATTAGATTTAATTAACAATTTTGAAGATTAAATATATTAAACTAATATAGTAATAGTTTAATTAATAATAATGGAACAGTATCCACCCTAACAACAAATAAATAAAAAAATATTAAATACGTTCCACATTTAACGCCGCAGCCTTAAGAATTATGTTTTTTTTTTATTTCATTTATCATGTAAATTGGCAGGCATCTAGTTATATTCTAGTTCATGTCTATTACATAGAAATTCTATTTAAATTGTGTACCAGTTTTTTTGTAATACCATTTAATGTTGTTATTTAAGTCGTTTTTGTACGATTAGGCACACTTTCAATAGATTGTATTTACAACAATAAGTAATTGCCTTATTTGAATATTTTAGCTGATACATCTACAACAAAATTTATGATTGTGGTAATAATCGATTTAAAAATTTCGTTTATATAAGTTTTAAGCCTCTGTGTTTGATTACAAAGTTAAAGGCTGTGAAAACTAGTATTTTGTGCCAAATTTATTAAAATTGTCAAAGCGTATTCGACATTAATTCATCTTCAGTGCCTATCGTCCAATAATATCGGTTGTCATCGTCCTCCCTATCTGTCCAATAACAAAGAACTGAAATGTACTAACTTGTTAAATAAACATTTTTTTTTTCTTATTAAATATAAAATATTTTCATTTTTATTATTAACATCTGTCAACGTCGAGACAGGATGACAACTGGTTTCATAATGGACAAAACTTAGCTAATATTGTGTAACTGTATTCATAAATAAAAATTTTTATTTTTTATTAGGTGCATTAAAATACAAAATTTTAGAGTTAAAGTCAATAAAAATAGTATCAAATAAATATCAAATAACAAATCAAAAAATATCTGAAAAGGCAATTTCTTCTCATTCTACATCTCTCGGCTAAGCGAAATATGGAGTAAGGATAAAAGGGAAAAGTCCATAAAAACCCCTAACAAAGTCCATACTTAATTGCCTTTTTTGATAAAGAAAATATTTGTATTTAAAAAACTAATCACCATAATTATACGACATGAAATGGTAAGCGTTTATGTATTCAGAATAACAAGACTGCCAAATCTGAGTCGCGCTTGACTACCAGGGTATTAATTATATTAATCATTTGCCTAAGAGTTCTCAAAATCTGAATATTAATGTAATCTAAAACGGCGTTAAATGATATATATTTATGATTATGTGTTTTATTTATTTTATACATTAAAAACTAACATTTTTATTTAAATTCACTGTTTAAAATTATTTCTTAACTCTATTGGTATCAAACTATCTAGCTCAGAATAAATCAACAACATACATTATAAAACAACTCTTATCTTAGATAGCAGGTTCTAAAATAATCAATAATTAATATTTCTTCAATAAAATATTTTTGTTCAAATAAATATCTGTTTCAATTTTAATAGAATTATTTTCCCATTTACGACAAATTTAAAATATCTAACTAAAAAGAAATTGTTGGATTCAAAATGGCAACCAGATGTAAGTTATGATAACAAAATCGTAACGACTATAACTTATGCAGAAGCTGCCCGTTCACAATAAGGCCACGCCAAGATCTAGCGGCAACAAAACTAGTTCGTTGCCTGCATTTTCTAGCATTTACATTTTAACTTTTACATTGTTAGGACCTAAAATAAAGTTTCCATTTTTTTTAAATACAATTTTTATTAGCCAACCTTAAAGTGGCGTAGTCAGTAGGATTGCCTAACGGCGTGACAACAAAAATCGTGTTAAATCGGTCTATTTTAATAGTTTAAATGGAAATTGAAATCAATACTAACCAAAAAGTGTATAAACAAGCAAGAGGCAAACACTGCCTAAGTTTGAAGATCCTAGACGATGACTACATCGTCAAATACAGCTAGTTTAAGAGAGCAGAGACAGCATTGCTCGATTCTATTGATATGACGAAAATAATCCTAGGAATTACGTTCCTAGAAACCATCGACTTAACAAACTGCAAACTGACTCAACCAACATTCCATAATACCATAATACCAACAATCCTGGACTTTTAACTCTTGAATTAGGATGGAGTTAAAACATAACTGAGTGCTGGTCATTTGTAAGAATTTTACAAAGTAATAAACGAATTTACATCACTAGAAGACAAATTTTCCGATCTACAAACGATAAAGAAAAATAAACTTATAAACGAGACCAAGTCAGATTCTGAAGACATCTTTGTTACATTTCAAATAGTAACCATATTAATCAATTCCAAATCCATAGGGAAAACTTGGACTTCTTAGTGGTTTAGGAACTATAATTAAATCAATCGATATCAATTTATTAAAAAACAAACTACTATTTGAACCAATTTCAAGCAATATCCTTAAATTTGAATCGCAATCTTTTCTTTTTACCTACTCATAAAAGAAACCTTTTCCAAATGGTTATTCCAAATTCGAAATTCCTTATCCAAAACGAGCAAAATTTGATTCAGAATGTCAAGAAATTAGCAACCAATTATGTATCTGGCAAGTATTAAAACCAACTCCAGTAGAAGGTTACACCTCACCAACTGTCAAACCATTTCTCCCTACATTGTAGATATGAAAATTCAAACAATTCGTTAAAACAAATGGATGATTATCTCACTTCAGAACACAGTGGCTCAAAGAATCTGCGGAAAAGACAAAGACAATGGCTCATTAGAAGAAACAAAATTTAATTTAACCTTAAACCTATTAAATTAAACAGTATTGATTTGGACTTTAAATTTCTAAAGGAGTATAAGGCAGTCAGAAAATATAGGAAGGATTCATCGAAGAAGAGTTCCAAGAAAGAAAATCCAAAGATCAGCCACCAGATTCTTCCCTGAGGATGGGGGAGTTTTAATAACACGGTGCATGTACAAGATAAGGCCCCACCAAGGTCTAGCGGCAAACAAAACTAGTAGTTGTCAACATTTTCTATCTTTTACATTTTTACTATTACATTGTTAAGACAAAATAAAGTTTCGCTTTTTGTAAAGTTTGTCTTAAAAAAAAAACATTTTTATTAGCGGACCGAAAGTTTTATCATTTATGACATCTATTGTTATCGGATTTTACATTCCGACTTGTTATTAAATACAAGTTTCACTAGTTATAAAATTATTTTGCCCTGAGTTGCCCTGACCAGACATCAAATCGTGCCTCGTGAATATTGTGAGGTTAAAATCAGATATATACAAAAAAAAATAAGATTAATGATGTAATTTTTACCAAGACAATTCTAATTATGATTAGGGTAGTTGCCCCTCGAGTACGTACTCTTGGTTCACAGGTAAGGAATTGAAATATATACCATAGTACAAGTTAAATTAACCTATAAAACTAATTTATATACAGAAAAGATACCCGATATGAGGGCCAAACCCTGCTTTAAAATCGATAAAATATATTTACAAGAGATAATAGGCTTCTAACATTTAAGTAATCGTATGGTTCAAGCAAACAACTGATATTTACCATCTAAATTTTAGAGACAGTGTATTAACTGGATGGTCCGAATGAAGATTACCCTGGATATATTGTGCAGGCCTAGGATGGAGGGTGGCCAGATAGTAAAATCTAATATTATTTGGGTAATCGGTATCCCTATTTTTTAGGTTTATCCCCTATCTAACAAATTAGACAAGAATAAATAATCTCCAAATAATATTTTTGGGTTCTAAATTGACTTGCAGAATCCTTTTCAAAAAAGTAGATACAGAACCTTCTGCAGCCTAGCAAGTCATGTTAGAGAGTGTACAAATCAACCCAAAAAAAATGGTTGAAAGTTAGAGTTCAAGTTCTCTTTAAAAACATTGAACAAATGTATCTCTTTCTATTTCTAAACAATAACTAATATATGATAATAGTCTAACCTTGTCTAATAAGTTCTTTACTTTGTGTGTACTTTAGTTCACCCAGAACCAAATCTGGTGGATTGAATGACAATGACACAAGAACAAGTGACACAATAACAATAAACAAACCCTATCTATTAATAAAATAAATAACTAGAATTATTATTACTTATTTTAGGATAGAAAATCTCAACGACTTGAGGAAAAATGAACAGAAGAATATAATTAACAGAATATTAGTGGAAAATCTAATTAAAGAAGGTCAGTAACTTCAGGACTTAGATTTTGGTTCTTCGAATATTAAAGCTATGTTTTATTTTAAATTTCAGGTAACCAGAATCAGCTGGGCGACTACTACTCTATTAAATATCATCAGGCTTTAGATTTATTCCCTTTACAAGATATTTTATATAGATTTTAAATATTATTAATAATAAACTTTTCATTTGCATAAGAGGTGCATTTTTCTTGCTAGTTCGGAGAGTATATAGTAGGACTTTTGAAACCGTAACACTATTGACAATTTTGTAAATACATTTATAAATGCGAACTGTTTTAAAGTGGTTTTAAGCTCTCCTGTGTATTTGTTTCATATTCAACGATCCACTTTACCATAAATATGTTTTGCTAATTTTTTTCAATTCTGTTCATCCTCATCGTCTACATGTCATTCTTTATTTTAGTGTTTTAGCTTTGTGCTTCGATATTTAAATTCAATTTTAGAACCGTTTTAATAAGTAAAGGTTTAATATTTGTCTTCAAAAATAATTCAAACATTCTTTGATGGAATGAATTAGAATATCATAAGCCACTTAAATGTTTACTGGTTGAACATTTATATTAATACTAAACTAATTAAAAATAAACTATAAAACAAGCAGATTAAAAAAACTGACTACAAGAATTAACATCCTGTTTGTAATTAAAAAGTAAAACACCGAAACTCGTTGTCGATTCAAGATCTAGTGACTGAATTGTGGTAAAAAGATGACTTGGTTGGTTTCTAACAGGTGCACAAGATGCCAACAACCAAGTTATCTTGTCTGCGTTTCTTACTTAAGAGTCTATATTGGTTAATCAAGTTAGGTCTCGGCCTATTATCCATACTTATTGGAATGCAGTCGTAATATACGCAGCGTCTAGATTGGTCGTACTCAATAATGAACGCAATAAGCAAATTTCGCTTTTATACATTTATTACAAAAAGACCAATATTTCTTCAATCAATAGGTATAATAAAAAGGAACCAAAAATGGTTGTAGCTATGTACACAGACTTACATACAATAATATTGAGACTGTGTAAATAAATAAAAAGTTAAAGATTAAAAAACAATTATAATATATAAATGATCTCTACATTATTAAGTTGTAGAAATCCCAAAGAGTTTTGGTCGACAATAAAACAATTTCGTTCATTTAGAAATATTCATCCTAATGTCACCATAGAAATGTGGGAACGTTTTTATAATAATATTTATCCTTTTAGAATTTTAGATACCACCAAGTTTTTCGATGCTTTGCATCATTACCTTGACGCTAAAATATCCACAGAGGAATGTTATACACTAATAAATTCTTGCAAAAATAATAAATCTCCTGGTACTGACAGTATTTCTTATGAGTATTTTAAAAATCTTCCCAATAATTGGATTCTATATATTACCTCCTATTTAACATTTAGTATGCTCCATAAAAAAGGTCCTTCCGATGATCCTTCAAATTACCGGGGATTAGCGTTAATAAACTGTGCTGCTAAAATTTTCACACATATTATTCTAAACAGGTTGGTTACCTGGTCTGAAACTAACAATATTCTGCCGGAATCACAACCTCTGTAATTCAACTGCATATTAGATTAAAAAAGTGGAAAATTTTACCAATATTTGTTGACTTCAAACGTGCTTTTGATTCCGTCAACCACTCCTTGCTCTGTCTCAAGCTGTTTAATTTGTGTGTTAGTTCTAGAATTGTAACTTTAATACGCAAAATGTACGAGAATGCAGAATTCCGTATTAAATGTTCTGATGGATTCTCTAAATCCTTTGAGCTTTGGTTGGTATTTAAATATCCTATTTTTATAATGTATTTTAATTCATATTTATAACCATCCAAATGTCATTCGTATGTAAAATAAATTATATTTATTATCTTTAATTTTATTTTAAATATATAATTAAGTATACATGTGAAGCAAATTTTAAAATAATCTGATTATAACAAACCTATTTAGGCTTGTTGTTACGTTGTTCATTTGCGATATTAACAGTGGTTCTCAAACTATTTTCACATAAACTCAAAATGATGTGATGCCATTTGTTATCCAAATTCAGATAGAACTCTACTGATGACAAAAAAAAATAATTGTGCTTTAATATCTATAGTTAAAGCATCTATTAGACTATCTGATCTTGTTTTAAGATTTTTCAGTATTTTTCTGAATTCTATCCAAATAATAGAAAGTATGAATCCCTTTTATTTTTAAATGTTGGTAAACACTGTTGTAAATAAGTTTATATTATTTTATGTCTATATAATAGTAATGCTTTATCTATCATCGTACCTAACGATCGTAAACAAATACATTAGCATCATCTGTAATACAAACACGAACTTATTTAATCATCTAATTCCTCTAAAAACCTTGAACATTGAAATTACTGCAAGTAGTGCCAATTATGGAACACCACGGTTTTTTAAATACACCTTTGGAATAATTTACAACATATTACTGTAAGTACCTTGGACAACCAAGTTTACGATTCTGCTAGTGCCCTTTGTAGTAAGGTTCTGTGATTTTATTCATAAAGACCGAGTCCATAGATGTTAATTTGAAACAGCAGAGGTTTTGGCAAAACTGTGTGTATGTGCTCACAAGCGGGTGAATTAGAAATAAAAACGTTAAATACAATAGAAAATATTGTGTTTAAAAGTAAAACAGATTTAAAATTTATACAAATGAAATGTAGAAAAAAAATTGATAAATTTTTATTTTATTAATATATTGTGGCAGCATTGCTTAAAGATAATACAAGCCTAATTTTATAAAAAGGTTATTTTTTATGTAATGCGGTATCTATTCATTGTCATATGCCATAAATGTAAGAAATAGAATTTTGCAGGGTAGGTTAGAGAAAAGGACGAGGAGTAGAAACATAAATGCTCCAGTAAAGTTCCAGAGAACAGAAGTAATATAAAGAAAGACCACAAATGGGATGGGCAGATGATCTAAAATGACTCAAAAAGATAAATGAAGCTCACGAAGTACTGCGAAAATATGAACTTCATAAGCAGAAAAATAGAAATTTTACGGCAAAAAGAAAGATTTATTTGCATGTAAAAGTAACCTCATTAGTCACTGTTAAGTTGATCGATATTCATAACAAAAATAAAACAACTTCAAATTTTGTGACGTAGAAAACAATCACCATGTTGCATCGGTAGAACAAATCGAACTACATGTAATAACGAAACCAATTCTCGTTAGCCATGAAATGGAAGAAATAAGTACTATTTAGCAAGTCACAATGGCAACAATAGAATAAATTGACATGCTAATTCTATTATTTTCACGGAAAATTTGATTGTTGAGTCAATTAAGGCCACTATCCCAAATGGTAATTCTAATAGTTTTCAGTACCTTTGTACGCTTGATTTGTAACTAAATGGATATTAGAGAGACAATAGACGATAATGTAATGGACTAGAAAATTATAGAAAAAGGAGTATATTGTGATATATTTCGACATTTCACTGAACATTATCCAACATTCGCAATGACAATTTTTTACAGGTATTTCAAATTTTTCTCTATTTCATAACAGGGATTTTACTAAACATATATACTTTAGTAACAATGTACTGGTCAAACAATAATCTTTTACAATGGAGAGTATTGTTGAAAGTGTAAAGAGACTGGCTATATGATTTACAAGAATATTAAAAAAGGTTATTGAGATTATTTTGAGTAAGTAATAGATAGGATTGATTCGTAACTATATGATTCATTTTTAAATATTCTGCATTCAATAGTAATTTATACAAGAGAAGGTATGATGGCAATATCGCACGAAGGCGAAGTATGAGCATAATTAAACTATTCTAATAGATGAATTGTCTTAAGACTAATTTATTGGAAATCACCAACAAGACATTGACAAGTGACGTTAGACTTAATGACAGGACAGATTGCCAATGGTTTGGAGTCAACCGAACTGAACCGCACCAAATAAACAAAAATAAAAATAATATAAATGAGGTCAACGACTATGATTGGGTTCTAGGGATGATCCGTACAGATAGACGAATAGCCCAAGATATAGTTTTCTTTGCGAAACTATTGACCAACTTAACCATACTAGACCAGAGGAAGGGCAAATACAAAGAAAATAAAACAAGAAAGAGTATTTTCGGAAAAGTTTAAGGGTACAATAAAAACAAATTACTACCGAAATCGGTACTAGGCAACAAAGTTAGGAAATTACATGTATATTTGCCTTTTACAACACAGCTGTGTGATGGGAGCCTATTCTGCAACCGTGGATTCCCGGTTAGAATATTAACATCTATATTGTACAAGGTAGGTCCTAAATAGAAACTCTGAGGTACTCCAAAAGTAATTTCTGTAAATCAGGTATACAGGCTAATATTGACAACTTATATTGCTAAAATGGTATCAATTGAAGCAGATAACTGTGAATACCGGCTACTTTTTAGAATGCAGAAGTCGAAATAAGTGTCATTAACTGAAGACTTTATTCATATTATCAAACGAATATGGAAAATATATGATTTCACTCAAACGAAACATTTTTATATTCTTTCTTTTATTAGGATTTAACGATTAAACCGTTATTTTTTTTATTAAAAAAATTATTTTAGTGAAAATAAAAAAGAATATATTCCATCATACATTTTATATCACCTGTTATTATATATCTGTTATATAATTGAACGACACGCTTTTATAATAAACTCTAAATATATTTAACGATAATCCAATTGTTATGAATTTAAACAAAGGATACTTTTTCCATTTCGATGCTCTGATTTCAGTATTCATTTGATGTATTTTCTATATAGTGTTATTTAATAATCCCGAGGTCGTTTTTATTATGATTTAATAAAAAAAATGAAACAATAATGGGGCGTTGTCAATTATATAGCACTCTGAACATTCCAGATGAAAAGTACGATATTTATACATTGAACAGACATTGCAAAATTGACGGAAATTTTCAAACCAGTTTTATAAGACACGTTTTTATCGCACGAGACCAAGTTTCTTATTAGAAATATTGACTTGTAAAACACGAAAAACAGGGGCGTAGTTTTGAAGTGAAAAAGTAAGGAGCCTGGCTCCAAGTAACATTTCTAAATTTATTAAAGTATACGAGAGAACTTAAGTTAATGATAATACTTTTAATCTGCGGGTTAGCCTTGAAGCTACTATAAATTTGCTTTAATGGTAAACATCAGAATTATATAAATGTAATTAGGAGTATTTTTCAAAACGTTTTCAAACTATGCGTTACGTAACATTATTACTCAAAATATAGAGCAACAAAAATATTTATCAACAGCTGTGATTGTTTTTCTCATCATTCCAGTAAAGTAGGTAACAAGAAATACCTCAATTCGGATGGCTTCGTTATAATAATAATAATAATAATAATAATACTCTCCCTAATTCACCCCCTTACGAGTGAATTTTAACCCCAAAAGCTGAGCTTGTCCGGGGAAAGGGACGGCTATTATTATTATTTGCCGTGGCGCTCCGGGGCGACTTAAAGATGATTGATGGTGCCATTTGACTTACAGGTGAGGAAAACCCGGAAAACCTCACCCACCATCATCGAGACGGTAATGTATGGCGAATTTTTTTAATCTGCATGTCATATCAACAGAAATTGAATTTCTATTAATACGCCACACATCAAATCCTAAACCGAACCATGCAATTTAATTAAAAATCCACATGGTCTGGTCTGGGATTCGAAACCCAGCAGTCTCAGACTTATAAACTTGCCTATAAATGAATATAAGCGCGATAGACCGCTACACCACCGTGCTGTCTCCGTAGACTCCAATCGCTATATTAGAAATTATAATATTGATATTCAAAATATTTAGTTACACTTTTTTCTATGTGTGACATTTCTTCTCATCACAACAGTCATCCCAGACAACACACCAAATCCCAGAGATATCCACAAAATATCTTTTGTGGATATCCAATATATCCACAGGATATCAGAAATATTCTGTGGATCTAATATGGATATCCAAATGTCCGTCTAAATCAAGAATAGAGAAGATATCCTATGGATATCCAGCAAATTATCTAATGGGTATCTCCCAGACAATACAAGAAATCCCAGAGATATCCACAGAATATATTTTGTGGATATCTAATATATCCAGTGGATCTAATATGGATATCCAAATGTCCGTCTATATCCCAGGATATAGAAGATATTCTATGAATATTCAGCAAAATATTTTATGGGTATCTTCAGTAGAGGTTCATAAGTAACCAATGATTATTGAATTACGTCGAAAGAGAATAGCAGAGATAGAAAGTATTTTCAACACTCTGCCTTTGATTTTGCCCACTAAGGAGAAAGTCATCCCTATTAGGACTCTTCAGCAATAAATAGAAATTCTCAACTCCAGTCTCTAATGGAGTCTGTTTGCAATACCAATTTCAATCGAACTCAATTACGGCGGATTGAGCATGAGTAAATATTCAACGAGCGAAAGTAGTATCGCCATCTATACTTAGTAAGCAAAATCAAAGGTCGCTTTAGTACCTAGTTCAGAGACTAGGTGGAATAAAAGCCAGGCGGGCTATTCTTAAAAAAGGAAATAATTCTAGTCCTAATGACGAAACCGATACAAGAATAACTTTCTTCTTAGTGGGCAAAATCAAAAATTACATCTATTGGATATCCACCATGTTTTGCGTTCGCGCCTAGACTTTGATATATTTAGTGGATGTCCATGGGATATTGAATACACCTTAAAAAAATTAATTTTAAATATCTGAACGGTACTATTAGCCACAATGGCGAGCACAATGGCGTAATTTTTTAATAATTTGCTATATAATTACTATTATTTATGGATATTTACATGTCTATAAATTACATCTCATGGATATAAAATAGATATCCACCATGGACTGGACATTCAGTGGATATTGAGATGTCCAGTAGATATCCAAAGGATTTGGTGTGCCGTCTGGGATGATTGTGGTACGAAATACGATTGGTCTGAAGGGCTAATAAAAAAAAAACTAGGGAATTAAAATCTCCCAAGTTGGCAACTCTTTTCGTTTATTTTTTACGGCGGATTCCCGATTGAATTTTACGTATTTTGTTCTCCCAAGTTGGCAACCCTTTTCGTTTATTTTTTTTTTCACGGGGATTCCCCGAGTGCTTCCAGCACTCGACCGACTGTATTGTACGTCATTTCATTGACCCTATTCGAGTGCTGCGTAATACGCTGAAGCTAATTGACAAATATATTTTATTTCAGTTAGGTAAAAATAAATTATTAAAAATTAAATTTGTTATTTTATTTTAATAGCTTTATTAATAAAACGCTAAAATAGGAGAATGCATGCGAAAAACAATGGCGGATAAAGCAAAAATGTGTGTAAAGACAGGACAAAGTCAGGAAAAGTACGTAATTAAATGTATAATTAGTACTTACCTAGTAAAAATTTATTAGGACAAAAAAAAGACATTACAAATATCTTGCTTTTAAAACAAAGACATTTCAAATGTTAATAAATAATATTAACGCGAAGGTATTTTAGCGACTTTCCGGTAGTTTACGCCACATAATTGTGATTTTTAGGTAAAAATAGTCACTTGGTGGTTAAGTAACGTTTTACTAGGGGGGGAGGGGTACAGAAAAACGTTACGGCGCGTTACATGGGGGGAAAAGGGGTTAAAACTCTCCAAAAATTGCGTTACGTAATACTTTAACGCTCCCTACGGTATTATAAAAATATTTTGAAGATTGCCACCTTAGAATTTATTTAGTATAATTTTAACTATAATTGGTTTGATTATGTACGTTAAACTATTAAAAGCGACCAAGATATATCGTACAATATATTATGCGGATGCTACTGTATCACTGTATCTTTATAAAGTTATTTAATACAAGAAATACTGTAAAAATCGTATAATACAGTGTTTCTCAAACGTTTTTCTATTAGACCCTTCCCCGATAACCCGTTATGTACTGGGACTCAAGTAAGGTCATGCTGTGTATAAATGAGTACTGTTTTTAGGATTTTTATATAAGCAGTACCTACCTAATTTAAAATTTACTTAAAAATAGAAATATTTTAGAACTACTGAAACTTTTCCAATACCTTATTGTAATATTCATAAGTCAGTGTCAACATCTTTTAGGTATGTTTAAAATGGTGAGGTTCCTCATTCTCTTTGAATTGTAATCAATATTAGCTTATAAAACTAATATATAAAAAAATACAATTTTTCAGGGCATCCCAGTTTTAAAAAGCTCCTGCTACACTTTTTAAAATTATTTCATAAAACACTAATGAAAACTAAAACCGCACTAAAACTTGCTTAACCTAACCTTACTCTTTAAAAACAATTGGTACAAATAGGTGATTCTGGTAATTGTATCTAATCTAAAATAAGCTTTAGTTGGGATGAAAAAATGGAAAAAAGCAAAAAAGAAGAAAACAGATTTATTAAAGATTTCAGACATGTGTATATTTACCGCTTGTTTTAATTTGGAATGGCGCAGCGTGGTAGAGTGTCAAAACAATGTGACCCTGCCATAATCCTATAATAGTTTTTATAACTAAGTTTTAAATCTGACTTAAAATAACTGCTAAAAAAACCAAATAGAGTATCTTGAAACTAAATAATTTTAAAATTTCGAATAAACTAAGCCTTATAGGAAAATGATAAAGCATAATTTATTTTAAGATAAATATAACAACAAATAATAAATTCTTGACCTAATACTAAAATAATTTCTAAAATTAAGATTTAAAACTGACAAAATAATTGTTAAAAAGTATGCTTCTTTAAAACCAAATAGACCTGAGGAGTGTTTTAAGACTAAATAGTTTTAAAATTCCTCATTGACTAACTGTTATACGTCAATGATAAAGCATAATTTAATTTAAGAAAAACTAGTTGTCTTAGATTTTTAAAGACTAAGAAATATGCTTCTTTAAAACCAAAAAGACCCTTGGAGCCTTTTAAGACTTAATAGTCCTAAAATTCCTTATTAACTGGCCTTTATATGACAATGATTAAGCATAACTTACTTTAGGATTTACTAGTTTTCTTAAATAAATTTTAAGGAACCTATAATAGTAACAAGTTCCAGCCTAAATCCTAAAGTAATTGTTAAAACTAAGTTTTAAAACAAACTTAAAATAACTGCTAAACAGTATGCTTCTTTAATACCAACTAGACTTTAGGAGCATATTAAGACTAAATAGTTCTAAAATTCCTTATTAACTAACCATTATAGGACAATGATAAAGCATAATTTACTTTAAGATAAACTAATTTAATTAAATATAACAAAGCAATTTACCATACAAAAAATTAACAAAAAATTTAATATTCATAAAATAATTGTAAAAATGTTACTTAATTTTTTTTTTAAATATCCGTTAAAATAATAAAGAGCAAAATACAAAATAAATATACGGTTGAGTCCTCAAATCAAATTTATTAACAACGATCTTGACGAAGAGTAACCGAATTAAAGCAATTTGTAAGGAAGCAATTTAATAAGCACTGTTACACCTATAAGTCATCGGAAAACTTAATTTAGCAGAAAGAGAGAACACTTCGTGTAAATTGACTAATCCGTTGTTCAATTCTATTAAAAAATATGTCTGCCAAAGTAACAACTCATTGTGGATATTTGATTATTGTGTTGACAAATTATCACCGTTTGAGGCTAGGACATTAGCACGTAAGATAACAGAATGATGAAATGAACAGTTTTTACGAAGATCACTCAATTCACGTTGTAGAGTTATTTCCTCTCTACATCGGGACCGGTTTTGTAAAATTGAAGATGCCATGCAGTGCCGTTCCAAAAAGTACTAACATAATGATATACCATTCTAGTGAACAACATTATTATACAGATTGGTTTAAAAGAGCAATATGCGAAATATTCGACGATTTAGCGTTGATTACCTTAGTCCAACAATTTCATTAAATATTTAGCGATCTGCAAATCTTTAAAAATAAAAAAGTGAACGCCAACTAAGAGAAAAAGTAGAGTTGGAAAATGATTGTGAATGGTGAAATCAAGCAGTTTGTCCTCGAGTTTAAAATTCTAGTCTAGGAGGAATCAGCGCTTGAGTGTCGACACCTATTCCGATGCAGACTGTCAGAATCCTTTAAAAATGTGCCAAATATTAATATGTAATGCAGTTTTACATCGAGTCTGTGTGATGCCATAAATAACAATATTCTATAAATGTTTTCGATAAAGTTCATACTTTAAATATTAATTTTTAAAGTGAAAAAAAATATTAACAACTTAAAAATCTACAGGGTGTCCCATTAGTGCGTAATATTTCAATTTGTGTTATAGAAACGCACAAGTTTCCAATAAAAGTTATAAGAATTTGAAAAATACATATCTTAAAAATATTTTTGGATATACAGGGTGTTGCGTTATTGCCTGGCAAATAAAACTGTATGTTATTTAAATAGAACACCCTGTATTTTATTTCAGTTTTAGAATGGTTTAGTAATACTGTATTTATTCAACCCTAGAATTTACTTAAAAAATATTACAGGTTTGCCAAGCAATTATTTTTTTTTGATATTAGAGAACGATTAAATTATCATAAGTTAGGTAGGTTAACAATGGTTTCAAAATTGTTTAAAATGCAGGCTCACAAGATACTAAGCTAACAAATAGTGGTGATTAAACTGGATTATTTTATACAGAGTGTTTTGAAACATGTCTTAAATACGACTAATTTTAAGTTAAATTTACTCAATTTTTTCAAATACAACACCCTGTATATTATTTTAAAATAAAATTCCTTATACATTTATCTATCCAATAATATCAACATGTTAACCACTAACACATATACAGAGTGGCCCATCAGTGCTTAATTGATCTATAGCTGTTTTATTATTGGAAATACGAAAAAACAAATAATATAAAAGTTCTACGAGCATATTTAACAATTATTCTCAAATATACAGAGTGATCCATAAACGAGGGGCTGACCAAACCTATACCTTTTTTAAGCAGAACACCCTGCAGGTAGTTATATATATTTGATTGTTTTCACATCGTCAAACAATTTTAATAGATTTCACTTATTTGCCATGTTGTATATAGGGTGTGTCAAAATGCGAGGGTACGATTTTTCAATTTTTTTAAATGGAACATTCTATATATTATACCTTCAACTAATTAATACAGCGTATTTCATTTAAAAAGTTGAAAAAATCGTAACCTTGCGTTTTGATACGCCCTAAATACAATATAGCAAATTAATAAAGTCAATTAAAATTATTTGATGATGTGAAAATAATCAAATGTGTATGACTACCTGTACCTATATAAATAACTGATACCGATATAAAACATTTTTTATAATGTTGTTAACAAACTCCGTAAAGTAAACTTAAAAAAAAAAAAGAAAAAATCGGCTTCAACCGGGATATAAACTTTTCGCATGGGAGCTCACCAATTACAATTTATTTCCTCTCATCATTTATAATTGAAATGGTTATAAATACTTGTCCTAAAATGTACCTAAATGTATAAATAATAACGATGAATATCTAGTGGATTGTCATTATTTATCGATTATTCACAAGAATGACTCATTTTTAACTAATTCTATAATGTCTAAAAAAACAAATTGACAATAAGGTATTAAAGTTTGACAAAATTGTCACTAAAATAAAAAAAAATTGGCGGCTATTAAACATAAACTGTAATCAGTTGATTTAGTTTATCTATTCAGTAAAAGACTAATATATGGCCTTACATTCATTCTGTAGTTTGTGGAGAAAAGAGTCAAAGTGCGAATAAAATAAATTTGTGGAACTTTGGTAATCGCATAATCACACTGTCATCCAAACAAAATCATGTAGCGAATGTGGTCTATGACTAAGGAGTCAGCTTCTCAAGCAAAAATTTGTGCGTTCGAGTCTCGGCACAGTCGTGTAGGTAAAGGTTTAAAAATCTATGTTCTTTTTTTTTAAGGTGAAGGGTGAGAAAAAGTCCTTTATATCTCACAAGGAAAGTCAATGTTTTATTATTTAACAAAACATTGAGTGCGACCGGTTTCGAAGTGTCATCACTTCATCTTCAGGCTCGCCATACTCTCCATCCACTAGGGAATACTACAAAACAAGTTTCATCAAATGTGGGGTGAAATAAATTGTAAAATGAACAAAGTTTACAAGTAATAAAAAGTTAAAAATATTTGAAAAACAAATATTGGTCAATTGGAATAGTAAAATTTAAAATATTCAAGACTATACAAAACAAATCACATACATTAAACAGATTTAATCTGGTATATAAAGAAATTTAATATTTATTTAACGACCTAGTTTATTAATCACCTTTTATTATAAGAATTCGTTACAAGATTTTTCACTTTATATTTTAATATATGATTTCAAAGTGTCAATTTGATCATAGCGTTACAAAAAATATCAATTAAGGGTAGTTCACAACAATGCAGGTATAGTTAGTCGTGGATAAACGGTCAATAAGAGAAAATAGAACATTAATGAGGCCAATTAATGCCTGATTTTGTCAGCATTAACGGGATGGATTAATACACGGTGAACGGAAAAATATGTACAATTGGTTTCACATAAAATGCGTACATACAAAACCAAAGAGGTTTTGTTTATATAGCTAAACTTGCGGGTTTAAATATGCACCTGGAGCACGACTAGCTAATTATTTAACAATAATAAAATGAAATAACTTTCATGGCACATATAAGACAGTTACAAAATAAATGGAGCAACTGCACTGAAAAATAACTAATCAATTATTATTTATTGAGTTCAGATAAAATACGTACATGGACTAGCAATAGTTATTTCTCAGTTTAGTTGCGCCATGTATTTTGCACTCGTCTTGTACCTATTACATACTTACAGGAAAATTTATTTTTGGTGATGGAAAAGAATGAGCTTAAAAAACATTTTCTGATAAATGTTCCCCTATCAATTTCAGTTTGCGCTTTGGCTACATTAAAAAATCTAATTCTACAATAAATGTATGTTATTAACTTCTACGGCTCTCTTCACCTACATCATAACTGAAAAAATGGTCATATTGATTCAAATAATTATTTTCAAATAGAAAAATATTAAAGTGTTTTTTAAAAATTTCAATAAAATTTGGTTCTGGAGGCATCATGTTATTAGTAAGGGGTATTTTTTCTTGATAAAAGTGCATGTCTTTATTATATTTTTTTATGGTTCTATCAAAATTATTATTTATATTGAGGATCGCAAGGTTGTCTCTCTCGGTACCATCAGAAGAAACTAATAGCGTCATACACTTTTAGCTGGTTTAAAACTATTTCTTTAGCCACAGTTCTGACTGCAGAACATCCAGCAGAAACTTTTTTTTTAACAATTTTATATGGATGGTTCTTATATTTCTAATAATTATTGTCTGAATTAATGCCCAGGGCCACAATTATCGCCTTTTTTCCCATGGGAAAAATGTAATTTTCCAATGGAAATTTATATCTCATGAAAAGTATGGGAGCAATTACACTTCGTATTTGGTATGGGAAATCAAATTTCCAATGAGAATGAATATTGGTCATTGATTCTACTGAATCAAATCTGTCACAAGTCATATTTGCTATTTTAAATATTATTATAATTTCCAATATACCTTATTTTTTATAATAGAAGCTATTTTACTTTTCCAATTAAACCATTTAGAATAGGCAGAAAGAAGAGCAAATAATGCCTGAAGATATTTTTTGAAAAATGAGGCAGAAGATCCCTTTGAATCTTTAGACGAAACCAAAATTGTAATTATTTAGACTATCAAAAGAGGCGGCCTCTGATCTATTTGCAGATATTTTTTAACGCAAGGAAAGAACAAGACATTATTTATCATTGACATGAGAAAAATAAATGATCCCAACACAATAACTTAAAAGTATTTATGAAATATCTAGATTATTATTGGTTCAATATTTTTGAATTTAATACCAGACATACGTTGGATATACGAATAATCAAAATTCCCATAGAAATTACATTCCTAAACTAGTAAAGAATATCGTTTTATAATACCACTGGAAAATAGGCAGTTGAGGCATGGAAAAATTTTCCTATGAACTCGAGAATCTATAAAGGTATTAGTTCATTCAATGTTACAACTTTCTATAGGTGTCATTTCTCTGCCATAAAAACGTAGTGTCATCAGCAATGAAAGTAGTTACAATGTTAAGTTGTATAAAGAAGGAATAAAATGGGAGTCAACACAGAACCCTGAGGGACTCCTCAACTATCTAAAATTTAAGTGTCTCAAAAAAGCTCCGTAATGCGTATGCGGTGTAATACCGTTAAACATCGAAGAGCTGTGCCATTTTTGCTTAGGTCAGCATAATCGTGTAGAGTTACACTGGTGGGGAGTTCAGTGGTTAACGTTGAAGTTTTATTGACTATGTGAAAATGAGAATCTAAAGATTTATAAATACCTTTAGAAAATTGCATTATCTTTTTTTAAACGTTGTTAAATTGTTTAATTAGGTGAATTCTTCTACTAATTTCAATTTTATGCAAAAACTAAAAAGAAACAACGAATTATAAAGCACCATGAAAAAATCATTTGAAAATTTCCATTATAATACATGCATGCATGAAGATGGAAAAAAAGTTAAGTAATAGGAGGCGTTTGTAGTAGAAGTTAGAAAATCAGAAAACAGTCTAGTCTACACTGCTGGCCTAAATGAAAAAACAATATATATATATATATATATATATATATATATATATATATATATATATTACTATAGATAGAGCGTCCGTACATTCTTAAATCGCATTCATTGGAGCGTCCAGGTATTTAGAGCGTCCGTATACAGACGCTCTAAGACGGTGCCCATTAAAAATTTTTCCAGAGGTCTATAATGACGTCAGAAACGTGCTGGCAAAATTTTTGAGAGACGCCAAAATGATGAAAAAATGCATGAAAACAATACGGCTCGCGTATACTTTAGTTCAATACTATTGCTACCAGAGGCACTTGCAGCGCTGATGTATATAGAAAGTATACGATTTCCTTGATACTCATTCGATTCTAGAGCGTCCACTGACTTGGCATCGTTGCTTTGGAAGCTATTATTGTAAAATAAATTTAAGTTGATTTAATAATCTTAGTTGGCCTGGTAGAAGTCTTAGTATATTATAAAATATCTCTCAAGAAGCCGTCCGACCGTCCATGTTTTGTGAGCGTTTAAAGGGGGTTGAAAATTCAAAAAATCGTAAATCAAAAACGAAAAACAATATCAACTTGAAATTTTTAAGAAAAATCAAACTCTATAAGTGGACAAAGTGTGTTGATTATGAAAAAAATCCAATAAACAATGGGAGGTTCAAGGGGAGTTAAAACTTTAAAAAATCATAAGTCAAAACCGAAACATGATATTAACATGAAGTTCTTTAGAAAAATCAAGCTCTATAAGAAGACAAAGGCTATTGATTAAAAAAACGAATAAAATTGGAACTTTAAAGGGGGGGGGGGGGGTGGATTTGAAAAAATATAAATCAAAATTGAAAAACAATATCAACTTTAAATTTTTAGGAAAAATCAAAGTCCATAAATCAAGCTCTATGAGGGGACACCGAATATTGATTATGAAAAAAAATCTGATTAAAAATGGGGGATATAAGGGTAGGGGTGGAAACTTAAAAAACATTATAAATCAAAATCGAAAAACAATATCAACTTAAAATTTTTAGGAAAAATACATTTTAAGAAAAAATCAAGCTTTATAAGGGAACGGAGCCTATTGATTTTGAAAAAATCTGGTTAAAAGTGTTTGGGTTGAAGGGGGGTTGAAAATTCAAAAAATCATAAATCAGAAACGAAAAACAACTTGATATTTTTAAGAAAAATCAAACTCCATAAGTGGACAAAGTGTGTTAATTATGAAAAAAATCTAATAAACAATGGGGTGTTTAAGGGGAGTTAAAACTTTAAAAAATCATAAGTCAAAACCGAAACATGATATCAACATGAAGTTTTTTAGAAAAATCAAGCTCTATAAGAAAACAAAGGCTATTGATTAAAAAAAAACTATTAAAAATTAGGGATTTAAGGGGAAGGGGGGGGGTGAAACTTAAAAAAAAAACATAAATCAAAATTGAAAAATAATAACAACTTGAAATTTTTAAGAAAAATCAAAGTCTATAAGTTGGCGATGTCTATTGATTATGAAAAAATTTTGATAAAAAATGGGTGGTTTATGAGGGGTTGTAACTTAAAAAAATCATAAATCAAAAACGAAGCATGATATCAACATGAATTTTTTAGAAAAATCAAGCTCTATAAGGGGACAAAGACTATTAATTAAAAAAAATCCAATTAAAAATGGGTGAATTAAGGGAGGGGGAGGGGTTGAAACTTAAAAATAAATCATATATCAAAATTGGTAAAAACAGTATTAACTTGAACTTTTTAAGAAAAATCAAACTCTATAAGTGGACAAAGTGTGTTGATTATGAAAAAAATCTAATAAACAATGGGGTGTTTAAGGGGAGTTAAAACTTTAAAAAATCATAAGTCAAAACCGAAACATGATATCAACATGAAGTTTTTTTAGAAAAATCAAGCTCTATAAGAAGACAAAGGCTGTTGATTAAAAAAAAAACGAATAAAAATTGGAACTTTAAAGGGGTGGGTGGATTTGAAAAAATATAAATCAAAATTGAAAAACAATATCAACTTGAAATTTTTAGGAAAAATCAAAGTCCATAAATCAAGCTCTATGAGGGGACACCGAATATTGATTATGAAAAAAAAAAATCTTATTAAAAATGGGGGATATAAGGGTAGGGGCGGAAACTTAAAAAAACATTATAAATCAAAATCGAAAAACAATATCAACTTAAAATTTTTAGGAAAAATAAATTTTAAGAAAAAATCAAGCTTTATAAGGGAACGAAGCCTATTGATTTTAAAAAAAATCTGGTTAAAAGTGTTTGGGTTGAAGGGGGGTTGAAAATTCAAAAAATCATAAATCAGAAACGAAAAACAACTTAATATTTTTAAGAAAAATCAAACTCCATAAGTAAACAAAGTCTGTTGATTATGAAAAAAATCTGATAAACAATGAGGGTTTAAGGGGGGTTAAAACTCAAAAAATCATAAGTTAAAACAGAAACATGATACCAACATGAAGTTTTTAAGAAAAATCAAGCTCTATAAGAAGACAAAGGCTATTGATTAAAAATTAGGGATTTAAGGGGAAGGGGGGTGAAACTTAAAAAAAAAATCATAAATCAAAATTGAAAAACAATAACAACTTGAAATTTTTAAGAAAAATCAAAGTCTATAAGTTGGCGATGTCTATTGATTATGAAAAAATTTTGATAAAAAATGGGTGGTTTATGAGGGGTTGAAACCTAAAAAAATCATAAATCAAAAACGAAGCATGATATCAACATGAAATTTTCTGAAAAATCAAGCTCTATAAGGGGACAAAGACTATTAATTAAAAAAAAATCCAATTAAAAATGGGTGAATTAAGGAAGGGGGAGGGGTTGAAACTTAAAAATAAATATTATATCAAAATTGAAAAACAATATTAACTTGAACTTTTTAAGAAAAATCAAACTCTATAAGTGGACAAAGCCTATTGAAAAAAGTGTGGGATTTAAGGAGGGTTAAAAAAATTATAAATCAAAAACGAAACATGATATCGACATGAAATTTTTAGGAAAATCCGATTCAAAATGGGGGGTTCAGGGGGGAAACGAAAAAAAAATCAACTTAACAAATATAAATAAAAATTAAGATTTATAAGAGGACAAAGCCTATCGATTATAAAAAAATCTAATACAAATGGGGGATTGAAGGGGAGTTAAAAAAAATCATAAATCAAAAACGAAACATGATATCATCATGAAATTGCTCTGTAAGGGACAAAGACTATTGATTTAAAAGAAATCCGATTGAAAATAGGAGGAGTAAGGGGGATTGATTAGGAAAAAATCTAATTATTATTATATGATGCCATCGGCTTCAACTACTAATGGTTATATCGCCTCGTTTCTGTGCAGGCTTTGTTATTGTTTTCCAGCACCACTTTAGGAACAGCACTGTTAATTAGAACCCAACAATAAGTGGTCAAGTAGGAAATCCTACCAAGGCATCAGAATTAATTTTAAATAAATTAATTAAATGAAAAAATCCCGGCCAACGGTGGAATTCAAACCCGGAACCATTATGTCCACAGGCAGGAACTCTACCACTGAATATTATTATTATTATTAATTATGCACATTTTCGTTCCATGTAAAAGTATTTGAAATCTTTACCCCTTATGCCCTTATGCCTATGTAAAAATAATAATATTTGGACTATTTTTTATTTTAATATCAAATTCAGATACAGTTTGGAGTTCGCTAGAACACGTGCAAAATTATTGACTTTGCCATATTTTATGTTTTCGCATAGGATTCATATACATTTATATTTAAAAGAATTATGTTCACTTATTACTTTTAGTTGCAATAAATAAATCCTTTAAAACAATTTAAATAATTTACTTAGCATTTAAGAATAACAGCAATAAGAAAAAAATCGGTGACTTTTCAGTTAACAAGCAGAGATATTTAATGTAATTAGTACCTATGCCGTAGTAAATAATATAGGGTTCATAAGGAATCAACTTTAATTTAAAAACACTGAGATTTAAAGTAAAAAACGAAAATTCTAAAAATAAATAACTTGCTCTGCTTAAATAAATTATAAAGTCAAAACCGCAAGTCAATCGGATCTTCTCTTCGAGAATTGTCATGTCGGCGTATGTAAATACGCAAAGACGACCAGACGAAATTTATTTTTAAATATTCGGACTTACATTAATCGGGAAACATGAAAACTATTGTTATAAAGTGGGATACGTAAATGTTTTATCGGAGCAAATACTGAGGCCCCATAGGTAGGGGGCATTAGTAGTCATTTAATATATTACAAAATGGTGTGGGTGTAGTTAGGTTTTCTTGTACGGTGTGCCGTAAACCTGAAATAACAAATAAAACGGATCGACCCTCTTTCGAAACCAGACAGATCGAAATCGCACATGTTCAAAATTACAAATTATCAAAATCAGATATAGTCGATATTATATATGTTTAAAAGTACTAATTGTCGCAATATATGATCAAAATGTTATAATATCGTATTCTATTACAAAATTAGTAAATTGGTTGTTTTATTTTTCTTATTTTATGAATAATTTTTTGTGAAGCAACACGCGATGGCTTTATGCCGCACAGGATAGGTAGTTTAGTTAAGTTTTTTTGTTATTTTCGAGAGTCCGAAATTGGTGGTTTCCACCTCATCAATTACAATCAATATTGCATAACTAAATTATTCACTTTCTGCCGCACTCTCTGCGCTACCGAAATGAAAAATTAACGCTCTGCAGGTCTATCGTTATGTATCAAAATATATCTTTAACGCAGTTAAACAAAAAATTAAACTGCCTATCATTTAAATATAATATGACAACACCGCAAAACGCTAATTGACGCCACAAAAGCGATCAAATATACGTAAATTTGAATATTGGTGACGCTGCAATGTGTATCAATTGAAATGACGCCCAGGTGTCGATAAAGTAAAAGTAACGATTTGTGTTTTGCTTTCAATTTAATGTTATCCGCCTAATTTAAGCTGCCTCTTCCAACAGCAACGAGTATATATGTCTAAAATAGGTAGATCAAGGGTAAACAGACATGGGCGCTTTAAAGCGCATCTTTATCGGGACGCTTTAATGATACAGAGATGTAAATATATATATATATATATATATATATATATATATATATATATATATATATATATATATATATATATATATATATATATATATTTACATCTTTCTATCAATCTCAAGCCAATTGGAGATTCTATCAAACCTGAACCACCCAAAAATAATAAAGTTGGATAAGTATATTTAATGTATATTGGAAAAAGAGGGTTTCTTTATCTGTAATGTGAAATGTATACTCTGAATATTTCATTAAAAAAATGTAATTTTTCTAAAGATTTTACTGGATGTGTGCAATCCTGAACCATTAGAAGATTGATACAATCTTGAACCATTTTATACAGTTTTGTTCACACTAATCGCACAATTCTGAACCTTTGCAAAGTTGCCAAATGTAAATTAAGTATGAAATCTACGATTTAGTAATACGGGAATAATTATAAAATACAACTGTTTATTTAACTCTAAACTCTGAATTCAAATTTAAAATCATTTAAGTCGGACTATGTACTCTTGTGGCTAGGGCAGTTCAAATCGAGATATTGAGAGCAAACTAGATATATGGATGTATTTTCTCATAAATAGGAAATCCGATAAAAAACTTTTTAAATAAAACACTTAAAATCTACGATTTTTCCTTATCTTTGTAATAAAAAAAAATTAACAGGTAAGATAAAAATTAAGTTTTGACATTTTTTAATAAACCAGATTTATAACGCTTTTGTATAAAAATCTTACCCTCACCATCCTATAAAGGGAGAATGGGGAAGGAATTCCTAAAATATTAGGTTAAAACTTTTTAAATAAAACAGTTTGAATCTAGATTTTCTACATACACATCCAAAATTCCAAAATTTGGTCAAAATGGTGGGGGTAAATTTTTATAAAAAAATAGTTGAAAATTATGTCTATTACAAATGTACCAAAAATAATAGTTTTATCTCCTCTGTGACGATTTTTAAATGCAAATCCCCACCTTCAAACTATATCAGTTCAGGTCAAAAGAGTCCAAAGACAAGAAATATTTATTTATTATACAAGGGAAAAAAGTTTTAGCTAAAATCTAATATTTTTCCCGTGTATATTACACCATTTCTTTTCTGTGATGGGAAAAACAACGATTTAATATAGAAAAAAATATCTACCTTTACTTCCCGGGGAAACACTTTTCTCCCAGGAAACATGGAAAAAAGTAATTTCATAAAAAGTGACATTTTGTTACCTGACAAGAGAGATAAAATGTTAAACTTTTCTCGTCACAGAAAAACAAGTTTTTTCCCAAAAAAACAAAAAAAAAATATAAATTCGGGTGTATGTATATGGAAAAAGTCGTAGATCCCAACTTTTATTTAAAAAGACCTAACTTAATTTACTGGGGATGCTACTCCCTCAATCTCCCTCTAGGGGATGGTGGGGGTAATATTTTTATACAAGAACGTTGTAAATCAGGTGTATTGTAAATATTTCAAAAATAAGGTTTTTATCTCCTATGTAACATATCTTGACTTGAATAGCCCTCAACAATAATCATTTCTTGTCCACGTAGATAATATACTTACTTAAATTTTTTAACTTAATAAAAATTATAAAAAAATACATATTATTATATTAAAGTTTTAATAATCGTGTTATATATACCTACGCAGCAACAAATTCGTTATTCTCATTAGTCAAAAGAAAAATTTACAGTATTTTATTTTGAAAATAATTTAATGTTTTATTAAAAATGTCTTATTTTCTGTTAGGAATAAGCGACATTGCTAGTTTTGTAAAAACTTGCTTAATAAATTCCTTAAATATTTTTAATTGTAAGTAGGTATTAATAAGATTATTTAACGCTATAATGCATTAACCAATGACAATCATCTTTAATACCAACAGACGCCAATCAACACAAACTGTATATGCATGCTGCAGTGTTTTTACTCAATCCTGATTGTAATTAAAAAATTCAATTCATTAATGATTTGTGCGAAAAGTCAATATGACGTTTGTCAAAAAGGTTGGATTTAATAGTATATTATTAAACGAGCAATTTATGGTAGCCATTATTCACGCAGGGTGAAGTTTGAGTACCGAGTCGTAGGCGAGGGGCGCAAGTCACCCGAGTGAATAACGGCCATAAATTGTGAGTCTAATACTATACTTTGTCCACGACCATTATTGTTTATTAAATAAAAGTTAAGTGTAGAATGGAAAGTTTTTATTAAACATAGGTAACTAACTGTTGTTTTTTCAACTTTTCAATTTTCCGATTTTCCAATTTTTCTAATTTCTGATTTTTCGATCTAGAAAATATCGTTATGAAAAGTATCGGCCATCTTTAGTTATTTACCGGAAATTGCCAGAATTACAAAAGCGTGAATTACCATAATTCACTCTAGTGATATATGGGTACCATATGCTTTTAGTTAGGAGGTAGAATATTGATTTATTATTAAGTGGTCGTGGACAAAAAATTTAATTCATTACCAGAGTAATGTATCAGTGATTTATATGAAAAGCCAATATGAAGTTTGTCAAAAAAATGACGAAAAATGCACAAAAATCGTTTTGATTCTTTAAATATATTTTAAATACAGAATCGACTACAGCTTATGAAACCAAAGCAAATGTTTATGAAAGTTCTGTTTATATTGTTAAATAATCTTTTCAAACATCACGCGAGGTAAGAATTTTTTTTTAAACATTTTGTTGTTTCCTTACAAATTATGCAAATTTCACTCCCGTAATTTTAAGGAGGATTTTGTTTCGAAAAATTTAGACGCATTATTTCCAGAAACAAAAAACTGTTCTCAAAAAAATGTTCACCTCTTGAGGTATTACCATTGATAATTACTTATGGAGCCATGGAAATTGTTTAGTCGTTGATTGTGATTTATCCAAAAATTAAAAGATAAGCAATAAATTCAATAGCTAATACTATTATTGTTTTATTAGTAAAAAAATAAAATAAATAAAAACAACGGAAGAACAGGTAGCTCAGTAAAACACTACTTACTTACTATTATACTAGTAAAAACATACTTATAATAATATATGTATAAAAAAATATTTAAACTCGCTAGCATCTGTCTTTATTAAATTTCTTTTTTCTTTAGGAAGCTGGCTTCTGTAATTTACCAGTGTACATATTCTGCACTACAGCTTTTATGAAAGTCCATTTTTTATCTTAAAATATGCAAAAGTGAACACTCGGTATAAAATAATCTCAAGATGTTTGTTGCGGTTCATTCTGATATTCAAAATTTTCTTTGGAATCATACCACATATGGCTGACAATTTAAAACCTTACAATGGTTATATCTCATGAACTAAAGACATATTCAGAAAAGTATAACCTAATAAAAACAATTTATTTTATACTCATGGACTAGAATATACAGGGTGGATCACTAAGAACTGCATCGATTGATATCTCAGAAACTGGATGTAGGAAAAAATTGAAATCTGGAAACTTGCTAGATGTCTTGGGGCCTATTAAGTAATTCCGGTTGACCGGAAATATACCTTAAGTTGCTTATTTTAAATAGGGCATCCTATTATTATTACAATTTTGAATTCTACTTCAGATTCCAGGGAGGTTTTATGTATCATATCATATGCCTAAGTCAAAGCGATTTTACAATTCCAGTTTTTATATCAAAAATGACGTTGGTAAGTTCTAATATAATTATCAATAAGTCCTATAAGGAAGCTACTTACCTCGGGTTGGATTCCTTGGGTTTAAGGTTTAAAATGAGATTAAGAAAACTGCCAAAAATCGATTTTTCAAATGGAACCACTCATTTTTCTTATTTTGTAGTGTTTAGCATCTAAAATAAAGGTAACCTTGTATAAAGTTGTCTACAGGGTTGTCCGTTAATAATGGGATACATAGCAACTCAATAAAAGTATTCCGATATAACACAATTTACCTTAGTTCAATATTAAAGAACATACATGGTGTTAAAATAGATATATCTACAGCAGTTAGTATTTTTATTGAAATATTTGACGCCAAATTATAACAGTGGACACTTCCGCCGACTATCTTGTAAACAATCTTATATAAAGTTATTTTTAATACTAAATACTACAAAATGATAAAAATGGGGATTTCCATAAAAAAAGACTTTTGACAGTTTTCTCAATCTCATTTTAAACCTTATTTTTGAACACCCTGTATGATAAGTTGTTCAAATATAAAAATCTATTAAACTATATTCTTTTTAACAAGGCATTCAACCTAAATTAACCAATAAGATCTCTGGTTCTCTGATTTTTTCTTGATCTACTTTGGACCACTTTAAGATATGGACAATATTTAGAAATAAAAAAATATTATTTTTGAAATTGGTAAGATACGCAACTTTCTGATTTTTGTCAAAGGATTTGAGTCAAATCCTTTCGCTCCTGATGAAGCTATTAAACAATGGCGAAATATTGAGCAAGTAAGGAAAAGAGTTTTATTTCTTAGGACCGCAAACCTGATATTATCTTCACTTATAAATATTTTCCGGTCGAAAAAAAACTATCTCCTTTTTATATATATATATATATATATATATATATATATATATATATATATATATATATATAAATAAATAAATAAATAAATAAATAAATAAATAAATAAATAAATAAATAAATAAATAAATAAATAAATAAATAAATAAATAAATAAATAAATAAATAAATAAATAAATAAATAAATAAATAAATAAATAAATAAATAAATAAATAAATAAATAAATAAATAAATAAATAAATAAATAAATAAATAAATAAATAAATAAATAAATAAATAAATAAATAAATAAATAAATAAATAAATAAATAAATAAATAAATAAATAAATAAATAAATAAATAAATAAATAAATAAATAAATAAATAAATAAATAAATAAATAAATAAATAAATAAATAAATAAATAAATAAATAAATAAATAAATAAAGTCAATTTATCGAAACATTTCATACCATATTTTCTAGATTATTCGAACATAATTGAATAAGTTCTATCACAACGAATTTTACGTAATCTTCGAACATTCGGAATCAATGGTATGTTATTATCCAAATTTAAAACTACACATTATTATATTTGCTGAGAACCTAATACATTTTTTATTTGTTACCTTACAAACGTACATTCTGAGAATCATAAAATCTAATCTAAGGGCGCAGTTTAATGCTAATATACTTTACTGCAGTTATCTAACAAAACAAATAAAGCTTTATTGCATGACTGTTTCCAATGTTTTAGATCTTTTTAAGGTGAAACTTCTCCAAAATCTATGTTTGTCTAAGATAAATAAAACTTCGCCAAGGTGGGTCATGGTTAAGTTTACGAAATTAGATCTCGTTGATGTTTATAGTCATTTTAAACACCTGTTAGAAACATATTTTGAATTCCTGGTAACACTTGATAATACAATTTGTTTAATTAAATATTATTGCTTTAGTTCTTTATTACTTCCTATAAGCTGAGTTATTTACAGTTGCAATGTGATGGAGTACTAACTTTCCACTTAAGTATTATAATATATTGTTTTAATTATTATAGGGTAATTCATTGAGGCTGGCATTCGGCCATATCACTCACAGTTTGTCTGACAATTTCGGATTTTTTCTTAATTTGCCAAAATAAAGTAACTACCTACTCAAAAATATTGTACATTGCTGCTAGGTGTCGCAAAATACCGAGTGTCCCATTATATTTCCAACATTTAGCAAGCTTACAACTTTTAAACGAAAGTACTTAAAAACATGTAGTTTTCACCGAAATGTATCAAATAATTCCAAGTTTTATTTCGGTCAATCCAAAATTATTTAGCGCTTTCGGTTTACTGAAAAACAAAATGGCGGTTATTTAAAGACGTATTTGTTAATTTTTTTTAATGGAACACCCCGTATATTTTTAAATGCTCCAAAAGCCAGTCCTTTTAGGTTATCTGGCGATATAAAGTTTTTTGAAATCGATGAAGAAATGACTGAACAATAAAATTTTCTGAAAAAGCCTGCAAAATCAATAATTAACAATAACTCTCATCAATAATTTTATAGTAGGCTTTGGTACGTTTGTAAGACATGTCAAAGTTGTTGTTTTAACTGTTCTAAAAGCTTAGACTAAGGTTTCAAGTGATTATTTTTACATTAAAATGTTATTTTCTGAAACAGAAAAGGCAAGTATCATAGTTAATTTTGCTGAAACAAAATCTATTATGCGCACAAGACGAAGATTTTTTAGAGAATTTAATAAAACAGCTCCGACATACAAGACGTGGTTTAACATTTTCAAAAATAATGGATCAGTAGCCCGAAAAAAACGAAATATCGGCAATGATAATCTTTTACATGATACCATTGGTGTATACGAGTTTGTTACTAGATATCCCAAGTCATCTATCAGAAAAATAGCGTCACATTTTAATATGAGTAGATCCAAAGTTCATAGACACAATTGTAGAATTTGGAGTGAAGAGAATCCACATGAATTTTATGAAAGTGTAAGAGACTCTCCTAAAGTGAATGTTTGGTGTGCTGTGAATAAATACAAGATTTACGGGCCATTTTTTTTTTGCCGAACAATTACCGGTCAAATTTATATGGACATGTTAGAAATATTTTTTTACCCGCAAATTGACCAGGATGGAGAATTACATGAATCTATTTTCAACAAGATAAAGCACCATTATTCACTGATTGCTCGTCAATCAGTTTCTAATAAATTCGGTAATAATTGGATTGGTAAGACAGGACCAGTTGAATGGGTTCCAAATTCGCCAGACCTAACAGTGCCAGATATTTTTATTTGGGGATATGTTAAAGCTTTAAACGGAGGACATAAAGAACATTTAAATTATTCTTAAATTAATTAATACTAATGTTTGTTAAAATGTTAAATAAGTTAATAAGGCACTAGAATATCATTAATAAGCAATAATTATTGTTGACTATTTCAAAAAACTTTATATCGCTAGATAGCTAAAGGGATTGGCTTTCGGAGCATCAAAAAATATACAGGGTGTTCCATTAAAAAAAATTAACAAATACGTCTTTAAAACGCCGCCATTTTGTTTTTCAGTAAACCGGAAGTGCTAAATAATTTTGGATTGACCGAAATAAAACATTTCGGTGAAAACCGAATGTTTTAAAGCACTTTCGTTTAAAAGTTATAAGCTTTCTAAATGTTGGAAAATATAATGGGACACCCGGTATTATTTATAAAATTAAAAACACTTTAAATTTCCTGAAATAATTTAAAAATTCGGAAACAAATCTCATAAGTCCCTCTACGAATTATTAAGACCATCCCCGAACCCAAAGGTGAAAGCATATACTGGGAGATTTGAAAAAAAGCCTGTCATCGGTGGGATTCGAACCCTGATATCTTGGTCCTGCACACAAATACCTACCTCTAGACCATCACGACAAAGATGGCTGGGTTGGAATCCCAGAGATGAAAGGCTTTTTTCAAATCTCCAATTAATTGTTTTCACCCTTTTTGAAATGTTTCCGAATTTTAAAATTATTAATTCAGCCACTTATTTCTCCGATATAGGTACTGATTTTTTGGATTTAGATTTGCGATTTCTCGATATTAAATTTACAATTTCACTTTTAATTAAGCTTAACGAAAAGTATCAACATTAGATTATTAGATTACTGTGCACAACTGTTGTTTAAGTAATTTATTTGTATCACATATGGTTGAATGAGGAAAGCAAATTTTTCTTAAATATTAAATGTAGATAAAAAAGTAACAGCACATTTGATATTTCATCTGGCAACTAAAGGACGTTACATGAAATTTAGCCGTTATTAGGTACGCATTTTTATGAAAAAATTTCAATACCTATATGGCTAGTAACCACACATGCAAACGGTGTCTGATTAAGGTCTGTTCGAGGGCCTGTTAGTGGCCCGGCTTAGCAAGTTTACTTCTATGTATCAATATCTGCAGTTAAATCGCGTGCGACTGGCACTTGGATGAGTGACCATTTTAAGGAGAGTCCGTGTTTCTATAAAGCCCAAACAACTGCCCGCGTAGTTGCATACCACAGCGGGTAGGCTTTATATCAATGAGTATGAGGTATAGCGTGTAGTGTGTCATCTTTCGGAAGAGATGTAAAACCGTCGGTATTAAGTCTGTAGATATTAAAAGATCCCTACCTCTGGTTGGAATACCAAAGGATTCGGCAAAACTTCTGGTATTTGGGGGTAGAAATGCTCGTCAGCGTCGGTGTTTAAACCTCGTAGTTAAAAACAGGCCGACGTTAAGTAAATTAATAAAAAAAAAAAAGGATATACCTTTTTAAAAACGAAAAAAGGTCGAAAGTACAAGTCATCACTGAAAAGATAATTTTATAAGTAATATTGCGTAATTTTTATTATTGCCCTATATATCGGTACAAAAAAGAGCCAAGCGTGACACCCTATTTGAAAGGTAGTTTTAATAGTACTTTAATGAAAAAGATAACAAAACATAATTAAAGTAAACTTTAACTTAAATAATTAAGAAACCCTTCAGAATTAAAACTTTAATAGCCATCAATCTAAATAAAACATGCATGATCCGTATTAAATTACTAATAAAATTACCGTTCAAATGAAGTATCACACTTAACAATACGAAACAGTTTTTTTATTTTGCTAGAGGACGCTAAAATTAAAAGTAACACAATGAACAATCATATTTCCGAATTCCCAATAAAATTACCTTTTCAATGATGAGTCATACTTGGTACTTTCCCTATTTAAATTGTATAGGTTAATCACGGAGTGGAGGGGAATGAGGTATGCTAGTTGAGGATATTATAGATAAGAGTCCCTATGGAATAAAAATTTTTACTTGCATTGTTAAAATTATTATTAAGTAGGGAAAACGTTTACTATATTTTTCAAATAAAAATTAATGTGATGAATAAATATGACAATAAAATTCAAAATTCAAAAAATGAAAATGCAAATTAAGTTATGTTGGTTTGATCTTAAATATTCCCGAATTTTTTTGTGGATGTTTAATTTCCTGAAAGATTTTCACATTTTTCTTAGTTATCATATTACAAGTATAGTGTTCAATGTAGTCAACTGGGGATAGTTCAAAAGAGTTTTAAAGGCCATCATCCGCCGGAATTTTTAAGCCGAAAACAGCGGTTAAGCTAGCTTATGCTTATGCATGTGATGAAAGAAAACGTATTTCAAGGGATGCATAAGAACAAAATGATTAATTTTTTTTAAACATTGCTATTATTCAAGATAAAAAGGTAACAATATTACGTATTTTAGGGCGCTAATCATGTCGTTATAAGAAATAATTTGAAAATCTAATTCTATATAATATCTCTGCTGCAAATCTTTAACTGTTCTTTCTTCAAAAAAGTCAAAAAATAAGTTATTAATCACGCACGGCCTGACCCTCTGCAAGTAACATTTTTCTAACCATAATGTGGCGCAATTCGCACTGAAATCTATTAACAAAACTAATAGATAAACAATCTATTGACCCGCCTTCGTCAAGTGTGAAATTTTCAACGGCCCGCACCCCCCTGAAAATTTTAAGTAAGGGATCGGTTGGAAGATGACTCCATTGTTTTATCTCGTCTATATTATTAATAATTTTATGATGAATTTAAATTCAACTTTAGTTTGGGGTTAAAAGTTAAATTTTTCTCTTATGTTTACAATATTCCTGGTTAGCATAATATTTATATCTGTAAATTATTATGAATGCCTTAGCCAAAGTACTTTAAACCGGTAAATTTATTAGTTATTGAGAAATATAAAATACTATTGGATAAGTTCGACTAAATTACTAAGATAAACGTCGGTATCGGAAAATTCTCTGTTTTATTTACTGTATTAGATGCCGATTGAAAATGATTCTAGCAATCGAGATTAACCGATCAACTTAACATTTATCGTAATTTACATCCTATAGAGAAACTGTACAGTAAACAAGCAATCCTCAGAGTCTTAAAAAGTAAATTCAACATCAACAACATAGAAAATTACCATAATTGCGCATACATCCGAGCGTCACGTCTTCACCGGCCATCACCAAGAGCCATCCAGAGTTTTATCCTTATTCCTCTTTCGCCAATGAAAGAGATGAGAAAGGTCAGGATCGCAAGCACTCAACAGCTAATCCTCAAAGGTACATATATCACTTAGCAAAAAAATATGCACTGTTAAAAATTAAAAAAGCACCGCACAATCGCACTGCGAGATGAGCACCACAACACAAAAAAAGACACAAAAAAAGTCTCCGCGAATGAACAGAAGAAATAAGAAGTGGTTTCTGAAGGTTGCGAGGACTATGGCTATGAAGACGACGTCGATACGGAGAGTACGCTATCTGTACGCACAACCGCTATACTGGTCGTGCAAGTAGTGTTACTCGCTGATGAAGGCCCGGCCTGCTGTACTTTGGGGGGGCACAGGTTTATACTGTGTTTCGATGTACCTGCTCGGCTTCGAGATGTATCTACTTCTTGCAAGTATCGATTGGTATTGATTAAATTATTTTAATCCGAGACGAGATTTTGTTTAACTATCTAGTATGGGAAAAGTATTTGTCCAAATAATCATAATAAGGTGTCGCATCGTTACCTGCCTTTTTTTGATAATTTTAAAGATTCGAAATAATATACACAAAAACTTCTCAATGTAGTACGAGGTGGTATTAATAAATACTTGTTCTACCATACAAAACGCAACAACATTTCAAAACAAAATTCGATTTATTCAACATAATTTCCTTCAAAATTTACACATTTAGAACAACATTGATAAAGTAAAAATTGTAAGCCATAAAAAAATATTTGTTTTGGTCTTAGAAACATTCACTCCTCAACGGCATATATGACTTAATTTTTTCTTCCTTATGTTTTTCGGAACAAATAAACATCCGATGGTGTTACACAGAAAAAACGCTATTGTATTTGCAAGAATAGTCTTTCATTTAAAAACATTCCCTTTACTTCAATTAAAGTAAAATATACAATCAACAAAATATTCTTCAATAATTTGAGCAGTATGTTTATTTTAACTATAGAATAATTTTTAAGTGGTAAGCATAAATATCATTACGTGAAAAAGTAATAAAGTTATTGAAATGGCAAGACAATAATTTGACACAACATTTAATACTTTCTTTAAAATCAAAATTTATTTGATTGAATGAAATTCTCTACTCAAGAACACAATATAACTAAATGATAACAACTATAGTTTATAATCAATAATTAGTAATTATAATATTGTTGTGCGAAAAGAGAAATATATTCATTTAATTTCAGTTGAAATTGGATCTAATTTAAAGTATGATAGGTTTAAATATTTGTATTTTTATTCCAAACTGAGAAGTTTTAAACATAATTATATATTTTGTCAAAGCAATCAATACAATCTTCAATAACTCTTATTGTTAAGACAATTCCGTTCCGTCATTTCGGCGGGGTGGCGGGTGTGGTCGGAAGTAGACTTGTGTATTGTGTATGCCTGCGAATACTTTACGCAGTTTGCAAATTAGAGACAAAGGGTTAGATGCAGTTGTTAGATCCATGTATGTGATTTTAAGTGGCGGCTATTTTGTTAAGTTAAAGTGGATATAAATGAACTCTTAAATGCCTGGGAAAATGAGGAACTAGTTCCAATTTTTTCAGGTAAGTAAATTTCTCGTTTATAGGTATCATGTGAATACTTTCAACGCCCTAGCTTCCATCGCATTTTTCAGAATTACTTTTAGGTAGGTATTGTTCCGGTTTGAACGGTGTTTGTTTAATTTAATTGTAATAAAACAAAAGATTGCATGAAATTCTACTTCGACTCAGCAGTAAAAAAAGAAAATATAAACGTATCATTAACTAAGTCGTTTTCTCTACTGATCCTTTTCTTGGCTTCGTGCTTGCACAAAATCAAAGCCAACACTTTTATGCTTCCGCACGTCTTGCTCTCCGCGAAGAACAGTGTTTTGTTGATGTCTCAGCAAAAGACGAGAGCTGCGGTACGGCTTTATGTAATAAGATATTATGACCTAATAATATTATTGTAATTCCTGTTTGGATATTTATTGATATTATTGCAGTACTATAACATGCCTCTCTCCGAGAAGAGCGATACGTGTTTTATTTTCTTTCCGTTGTCCATGTTCCGGTTTGAAAGGTGTTTGTTTAATTTAATTGTAATAAAACAAAATATTGCATGAAATTCTACTTCGACTCAGGAGTAAATAAAAAAAAATATACACGTATCACTCACTAAGCCGTTTTCTCTACTAATCTTTTTCTTGGCTTCGTGCTTGCAAAAAATCAAAGCCAACACTTTTATGCTTCCGCACGTCTTGCTCTCCGCGAAGAACAGTGTTTTGTTGAGGTCTCAGCAAAAGACTAGAGCTGCGGTACGCTTTATGTAATAAGATATTATGACTTAATAATATTATTGTAATTCCTGGTTGGATATTTATTGATATTATTGCAGTACTATAACATGCCCCCTCCGAGAAGAGCGATAGGTGTTTTATTTTCTTTCCGTGGTCCATGTTCCGGTTTGAACGGTGTTTGTTTAATTTAATTGTAATAAAACAAAAGATTGCATGAAATTCTACTTCGACTCAGCAGTAAAAAAAAAATATGAATGTATCACTCACTAAGTCTGATCTACTGATCTTTTTCTTGGCTTCGTGCTTGCACAAAATCAAAGCCAACACTTTTATGCTTCCGCACGTCTTGCTCTCCGCGAAGAACAGTGTTTTGTTGATTTCTCAGCAAAAGACGAGAGCTGCGGTACGGCTTTATGTAATAAGATATTATGACTTAATAATATTATTGTAATTCCTGGTTGGATATTTATTGATATTATTGCAGTAGCTACTATTACGGTATCTACCGTTTATTCCAAAGTCGCCATTATAGGTAGGTACTTAACTACTTACCTAATAATGATAATGACATTTTTTCTCTGTTCTTTTGTATAAATGAAAAATGGGATTAAATACGCTTTTTTAGATCTATGCATAATTTTTCGAACTGATGTACGTATAATGTGTAGTTTGAAGTTTTGAAGCTTATAAGGCTTGTTTCAGAAGCGGTCCCAACGGTTTGACAACTGTAAGCAGGATGCGCAAGCTTAAGGAATGCCAAAAAAAGGATTGCGCATGCTATCTACAGTTGTTAACCGTTGGAACCACACAGAACATATATCATAAAAAGAAAAAAATCTACTGTTGATCGTAATGAGACACTAAAAAAGAGACCCAGAAAACACGGAAGGTATATCTATACCTTATAATAATATTTTTTTAATAGGACAGATGAATGCATAACTAAATAAAAAAATCAAATTTTCTCTCGATATATTTTGATTTAGTATGATTATTTGAAGTTGTCTTTTAGAAGAAAAAATGCTATGACATGGCTGAAACATAACCGAGAACCGTGGGTTGAGATTATGAGGCACTGGCAATTTACTTTTGATACAAGAACATCTGGAAATTTCAATACAGTCGCAGAATTTATAATAAACTGCCCTATTATTCAAACCCTAGGCTAGATTTATTAGTATGTCATTTATATCTTAATAAATAATTTTCTTTTTACAAAATTTAAAGTAGAATTAGGTACATAATATTTTTTTTAAATATATACAATAATAACTCCACCTACTTCTTTATAAACTAAGGTTGTTATTGTTGTTATATAAAACAGAATAATTTATTATTTCAGATTGAAGCTGATTTCAAATATATGTACCCAGGCAAAGAGCTACAGCTATTGAGCAACTGGCACTTATTTTTCGAAAAACTGTTGGTGTTCAAAAGAAGAGAAATAAATAATTCAAGAAATCCAATTTTTCAAGATCTAATAAGCTCTCTAGAACAAGTAGATTTAACAGAAGGTATGTAGATAAAATAATTTTATATTGAATTAAAACACTTAGAGGCTGAAATTAAAGGATTAATTATGTCATTTCCACTGTATTTTTCCAAAAGTATTAATTGGTATACACTTATATGCAAGCATTGCGTCAGTAACAAAGTTATGTATAGAATTATAGATTCTAAAGTAGTTCTGTAGCTTGCAGTCTTGCCTAGATTTATACCACTGGAAATTTAGTACAACTGAGGCAGTAGATGGGATTTTGATGCATGCTATGGTAAGTTTGCAAGTTTTTAAACATTTCTAGGGACACAATTTGTTTGAAAAAATGGTCATGTCAATTTTGAACAAGCTCCACGTTAGGCCAATATTTATAATCTGATTGTATTTGTAGTAATTAATTGATCAAAACCTCAATATTTTTATTAATTCTACTTGATTAAGTTGACCTCAATGACAAGCAACACTATTTTGTACTACTACTAGTACAATTTTTAGATACCCGGAAATATAGAGAGGCAAATAAAAAACCAGGTAAACCGAGCCCTCAAAGGAAAAATATTCAGGCACGTCCAGCCTTATCTACTTGCAGAAGGACCTCAGCTCTCCCAAATTCAAAATATCTATCTGGTGATCGACAAGATACACTTTCATGTAGAAAGTGCTCTGAAAGGACTGGACATTTTGTTTAAATGTTTTTTTGCCCTTCATACAGAATACCCAGTGCAGAGTGTACATATTTGGCATATACAACAGGTTGTATATGGAATTGACATTCCACCAGATTGTTTTAAAAAGCATTTTTTTATCCCATGACAAAGATTCGCTCAGTGAAAATATACCGCAATTTGCAAATAACATTTTTGTTCCCAGACCTAGTATTGATAGTTGTAATATTGCTAATGAAAAGTATAACGAATCCAGTCTTGATGCGGAAGCAAAGAGAGAAGAATTTTTAACGATTTTACAAAAAAGCAGTTTCAAAATACATGACTAAATTGAATAGGATTTATCTATACATCGTAGTTTTATACAAAAGGTAATATAATTTGTAAAAGAATTTCTTAGTTCTGGTTTTTAACGATATTAAAAGATGTTTTATTTTCTCCGGACTGCTCTGTTAATCGCTCTCATTTGGACGTAGCAGAAGATTAATTAGACAACGTTGTGACTAGTTTCAATTTTATTAATTTAGAATACAAGAGACTTGAGGTCTTGGAAAGTTGTAACAAATATATTAAACCAGTTTCTAAAATAATTGGTAATTCCCAGGACGTATCTAAAAAAAAAATAATATCACCTCGTTAGAATTAAAGCAAAGGACATGTACCTATATTCCAGTTTCCCAAACACTTAAACAGTTTATATCAATACCAGGAGTTCTGGAATCCATCCAGGAATATCCGAATGAAAGCCGTTTACTTTATCATTGCTTCAATGCCACCAATTTACATGAGCAGGTTGGAAAATATTTTTTCCTACGACCACTTAGGAAAGTGACACATATCACACTATATAGTCCTATGGAAAGTGCCCTATATCACACGCGTATGAATAAGAATTTACTTTCCACCCGAGTGAGAATATGTTACTTTCCGCAGCAGCTGTCATAAAATGTCAAACCCATAATTTCTATTTTGATCGATGTAATGTCCATATTAATACTAAAATCGATATGATTGTTAAATTATTGAAATTGTTGTAAATTAGATCCTAGATATTTATCTTTAACAATTATTATTAAAATAATTTTAAAATAACTAAGATTATGTTTGCTTTTTATTCTGGTTAAACATATAACCGATTAGATCATTCAATTGACGAAAGGCCTGTTAGCTCAGTTGGTTAGAGCATCAAACTATAAAATTTGCCATTTGAGAGACCTGGCGAACGACCGCGTTCGAATCCTGGCGGGGCCAGAACTTTTTCTTGTTTTTATTTTATTTTTTTTTGTTTTTTAATTTTTTTTTTGTTTAAAAAATATCAAAATTAAATAAATACGATTGTTGTTGATTATTTTTTTAAATACATTTTAATTATTATAATAACCTGGTTTTACATTTTTTGATGAAAATATTTTGTGGTCGTAGGAAAAATATTGTATATCACTTGTGTGAAAAGTGATTTTCCACACTCGTGTGATAGTCGCACTCGGCTTGTGCCTCGTGCGACAATATTTCCCACTCGTGTGAAAAATGTCACTTTCCACACTCGTAATGTAATATACTATATAACACTAATATTTCATAGTCAATAACGAATTCAATTTGGAAAAAAAGCCATATCTAATTGTCTTCTGGAAGATCTAAAACGATTATAAAACGAAAAAGTATGCTATTGCCTTCAACTGAACGCATATATTTCATATCCATTCTAGGTAGTGCGAACACTGCAAAAAAATTAAATCCACCAATCACCGTTCATATTTTGATCAAACGACTACTATTATTTTTAAAATTTTAAATAAGTGACGATTCTGTCAAACGAATTGTCAGTATATTTTTTAGTTATTGATATTAAACATACATTAAAATGTGTTATTCTTGTGTAAAATCGATAAATAATAGCATTTCTATTTTTATTTCGTCTATAATTATCAATAATTGGTAAATTTAAATAAAACTACATGATGTCAATTTAATTACGAGTATTAGAGTAATAAAAATAAGCGCATAGATGGTCCTGTGGTCAGCGTTCTTGCCTTTCATACGGATGACTCGAATCTAGGATAGGGAAAAATTAATTGATTTTTTCTTTTTTTTTTCTTGTTTATTTAATTTTTAAATTAGTAAAAGTTATAAATTATTTTTCAATTAATTATTTTATCTTAATAACCTAAAATAATTTTTAATATTTGTAGATTTTTGTTAGTGGGTCGTAGAAAAAATATACTGTATAGTGTACAACCCGAGTGGATTGTCCATATCCACTCTTGTTGCACAAACTACTATTTTCACACACATGTGATTCTCCCACTCGGCTTATGTCTCGTGGGACAATATTTCTCACTCGTGTGCAACATGTCACAATTCACACTCGTAATGTAATATACTATTTTATACCCCATGTATATTATCCGCTTTAAGCATAAGTAGGTGATATGAGTCTACTGAACGAATATAAAATACATTCTAGTAAGGATATGAAATCTGTTAAAATGATTGTAAGAAAATATCATTTATTGAAGGACATATCAAAATTGTGTCAGTAAAACTTCATTAAATAATCAAAGAACGACTATTATTGCAAATATATTTACAAAGAAACTGCAAATTTTAATAAAATTATCTAAAACTAATTTAAATATATCAATAATAAGAAAACTTATACTATATGAGGTCCATGGGATCCGGGGTTTAAATTTATTTTATATTTTAGTAAAAATCATTTGTCCAAATTTTTGTGCTAGTTTTTTTTTTACTTTGGTGTCACCGGCATCGACTACTAAGGCCATTAGCCTCGTGTTCTGTGTAGGCTTTGTTACTGTTTCCCAGCGCCACTTAAGGATCAGCACTGTTAATTAGAACCCAACAGTGAATGGCCAACGGTGGGATTCGAACCTTGACCCTTGGATCGACAAGCAGCGACTCCCCTGAGGCTAGTTATTATTTTTAAAATGATATTAATAATCTCTAAACTAATTTTAAATTTTTGCGTATTTTGCATTTTATTCAGTGGGTCGTAAAAAAATATATTGGAGTGGAATGTCCTTATGGCATGGCCCTCATATCCACTCTTATTTCCATGTAAGTTTTACACAATCTGATTTGGGTAAATATTTGCCCATTTAGTGTTACGTTTGAAACGTTACTTCGAAATTTTGTAAATGTTACCAGGACTAATTTCATAGTTCATTTATATTCTCAATGTCCTTGATTAATCGTCAATTTTGTAGAGGTGTTCTTGTAAGTATCCTGCAGCTATGTTAGGGTCGGAGTTGTTTATCATCATCGCTTTCTTATCTGGGAAGCAGGCAGTAGGTAATTAGCTTTGTAAATATCAGGTAAAGAATAGCTCTGAATAGGCACCCTATGGGACACTTTTGCTCTTACCGGCAATATATCTTTTTTTTCTTGTCTGTACTTTAGTAAAAAAATATCTTTCTTGTTAAGTATCATTTTAAAATAAACATTGTGTGTGGAAATTATTTTTCAATTAAAGCAAACCTTTTGCAAAGGCCTTGCTAACATCTAGGAGCGGGAGCAACACAGTAGTTGCTGCTCTATAAGGACCAATTCAACCGTGCTATACTGCGTGAACTGTTAACTTGAAAATGAAAAAGTTCAAATCCTAAACAGATTAAAATGCAAAGAGTAAAAAGTGAAACTTATTTTCCAATAATTTATCTACATAAAAAGCTTTAGGTATCATAATACCTATAAACTTGCAGGTGCTTTTTGTAGTTTAGTACTAGATTATGTAAACACAAGACACTTGAATAAGTAAAAACTAAATGACGCAATTTTCGTTCAGTTTTTATTTCATCAGCCTGCAATTTTATATACATGTCCTTTAAGTTTTTACAAAAATCTAATTAAATTTATGCACGCACGATTTTACTGACCTTGGGTCTAACTTAAATTGTTTACTGAATTTTTGTCATCAAAATAAAAACTGTTTGTTACATATGTTGCCCGCAGCTAAACCTAAAGATTTATTTATTAATCTTAGAAAAAACTAGTAAATTCAGAAATATAACAATTTAAATTGCTATTTCATTGTTCATGAAGGTAAGGTTGCTTTTTATGTTAGTATATTGTGCGAAATTAGGTAAATTTTAAAATAATTTCGAGTGTATGAAACCCCAGATACTATACTTTGTCGATTTAACCTAAATTACCTTAATCCGAAAATGGTTCATAAGGAAGCAACTAAAATATACTCGTAAATACAAAAGTTTGGATGTGTGCATGGATGTTTTTTGCTCAATCACGTCAGAACGGCTGGAAGGATCTAGATAAAATTTTGCACAAATATAGGTTATAGTCTGGAACAGCCCATAGGCTACTTTTTATCCCGGAAAATATACGATTTCCGTGGGATAGATTTGTTTTTGATTTTCACAGAGCAAGGGATCAGACATGATTTTTTACATAGTGGTAATGAAACATGAAAATTTAAAATACAGCTACTAAGCATACAAAAATAATGAAGTATTTCAGGGTTTTTGGATTTTCACATTTTAAGGGGTGGAAATGGGGGTTTAAAGTTTGCATCGAAGTATCGAGTTTTTTAAAGGTAGGAACTTGAAAATTGGAATTGTAGCTACTCATTGTTAGTAAATAAATAAAGTAAATAAAAATAAATAAAAAAATTAATAAAATATATTAAAAATATTTAAAAAATAAGAAAAATTAATAAAAAAAATACTAAAAACCAATAAAACTAATAAAAATTATTAAAGATTAATAAAAATTATTTAAAATTTATAAAATTATTAAAGATTATTAAAAATTATTAAAAATTAATAAAAATTAATGAAAATTAATAAATATTAATACTATTAAAAATTAATAAAAAATCAATAAAAATTAATAGAAATTATTAAAAATAAAAAAAATAAAAAACAATAAAAATTAATAAAAATTAATAAAAATTAATAAAAATTAATAAAAATTAATAAAAATTAATAAAAATTAATAAAAATTAATAAAAATTAATAAAAATTAATAAAAATTAAAAAAAATTAATAAAAATTAATTAATAAAAACTAATAAAATTTAATAAAAATTAATAAAAAAAATTAAAATTAAAAATATTAATAAGAAAAATTCCCAGATATCGCATGAAAAAAGTTTAACAAATAAACAGTGTTAAATGCAGAGGTACTTGTTTTCTTTTCTCGTCGATAGTTTAGCCCAAAGCCGGCAGATTCTTAAAAACATGGATTACAGTCCACTTCTGACATATAGCCTAGTGGAGCCTGCACACGATAAAAACGTTAACAGGCTTCATAACAAGTAAAAAATTCAGAACGCGAGCGTAGCGATTATTTTTCCTTTTAGACATGATAACAAACTTTATTTACAAATGAATAAAAACAGTTTGGTGGTAAATATTGAGTATTTATTTTCATTTATGAAGGTGACCACATTTAAAAGTACAAATAAAAAAAAGCACAGGAAAATGAATTATTTATGTTAAACGTTAATATAGGAGCAACGATTTTCAGTTATTCTTTATTTAACTTATTTACACTAAGACGCTAATTTATTTATCTAATTTATATGTACTATAATAATTTATATGGAAATTTACTTATACACGGATTTATACGGACAATATTAATAAGCTCACATCAATATAAAAACCGAACTCTCTGCTCCAACAACAAAACAACCCATTTATAAGTGGTATTTCTAGAATGTTCACGCATACACCAGAACATGCTATGTTCGCGGTGCATACGACATTTATTAGACTGATGTGTAATTCATAAATGTTTTATTACGCTTCCAGTACATTCCAGAATAATCTAGAACTTCGACTGGCAGTGTCCATAGGCGTATCAAGGGGAGGGGGTTTCAAAGATTTACTCACTTCATCAAGCATTCTTGGTAACATGAAAATGAAGGTCGTAAGAGGCACGAATACTGCAGAATGACTTAAGGGATTAGAGCAGGACCAAACTGTAGTATTCATAACATGAGTTAATTTAATATTTTTGTAATATTAGGTACTGTTATATTCTTTATTAATACTATTTTACGCATGTATTTTACATAACATGTTGTTTTGTACGTTTAATTGCGTGAATTATTCATACAATTCAGCGTAATATTAATTAAAATTTCGGATAATCCCTAATTATAAAGCCGTGTTATACATGATTTTCCATTTAAACCATTAAATTTGTTATCAATCATCTTCTGATGTTACTATTATTCTAAATGTTTTGCATTAGCAAATTATATAGACAGCCCGGGAAAATCGAATCCAAATTTACACGTTCATCATTCCTATATTTTTTGTATTCTAGAAACACTATTTTGAAAGTGTTACGAGTTCTTTCTAATTTTATTCTAAATATTATTACTTGTTTATGCTTAAATTTTGGCCTACAGATATTACTGAAAATAAATTGAATAATAAAAATTCTGGCTATCTCTTGTCTATGACGTCAACTCGTAATCACCTCGACTAGCTCAGCAGGGCTGGTTCTACAAATTTATAATGCGCCAGAGATTTAATAATGCCAACTCAAATCACAAAATCACTTGTTGTTGAGAGAACAGATAACAGAAAATTCTATGATAAAATTATTCTTCTTAGTTCTAAGAAATCACTAATTATGTGAATAAACCAATTAATATAAGTACTTTTAGTGAAGAATGTTTACCAATGCATCCGGAGTCAGTGGAGAATCAGCAATCTTATAATAATAGTAATTGGCTCACCTTTTATAATCCAGTAACCAACTGGACATCACAGGATCCTAGATTTGAGAAGAAACGAAACTCAGGATATTGTTGCTTGGCTTTATTACAATAATAAGAGTATGCAACTTACAATTTTAACCTTCAGGGTTAAATAGGCACTCCATTTGTTCGAATAAAGGGGGGGCGGCATATAATAGGGTACAAGTATCTAAAAATAAATTAAATTAATACATGTTTCGCAACTTTTGTGAAAGAGAAAAGAAATGAATGACAGGTTTAACTGTCACAGCCAGTGTTCTGGGCTGTTAAAAGTAACTTGTACAAATAAGCATAAGGTATATAAAACATAAAACATATGATAGTCAACCTTACAAGATTCGCTTAAAGCATAGTAAAGGTGTGCAAATGTATCACCTTAGTGACTATGCTTCAATCTGCCTTAATTTAATCTTATTTCCTAAAAGCAAATATATTTTATAGATAAATAACCCACCAACAATAAAAGAAAATGTTAACTAGCCATTATGTACTAGGTACCCAATAACAATACATAAAACAATTTTGTTTCAAAATAATTAAAATAACATTAGTTAAATGAAATAAACAATTACTGTCCCTTTAGGGGTACACCTCTTCTCTATAAATAATGATAATAGGCACTAACAGACTGCACTAGGCAATAGGAATAAATATTCCACTAAACCAATCGAATAAAAGTTAAATAGGTGAATATAACACTAAACTAGAAAACACTAGTGAACACATCTTTCTGTAGCTCTTCTAGAGATGAAAACCAAGACTGCCAAGGTAGGTTTATGACAGGCGTTATGGAACTTTGTGGGAAGGTGGTGACAAAGCCTACAGCCTCGTGTTTCCCCTGAACTAAATTTCCGTGAATGAAACAGACCAAAAGAATAAAAAATTTCTCACTTGAAATTCTGGAAACTTTCTTTAAAGAAACCAACCTAGATCCACCAATTACAAAAACTGGTGCTAATTTGGTTCGGCTTCTTATAGACACGACGAACAGGTTGCAAGAGCCCGATTTTTGCTCGAAACCCCACTGACATTAAGACTCTGCTTTTCTCAATTAGCAAGGCCTTTAAAATAAAGCATTCCAGCCAACTGTACTCTAGAATTAGCTGTGATAATAATACGGTATAAAATAAATCAATTTATTGTAATTCACCCTAAATACAATGATATAAACCCCCTATGAATACTAATTCCCCAAAATATTCATTATTGAATAAAAGGAACAACCCTTAAAAATAAGTGGCTGTATGCACCGATCGGACCAGAACAGCTAAAACGAAGTAAACACTTCTTGTCTGTACCTGAGAAACGAGACTAACCGAGCAATTCCGAACAGACACCAATCGTACCACACAATACAGCACAGGACAATGCCTAGAGACAACTGATTTGACAACTGGTAATAATTCGAACATATGACTACAAAAATAAACAAACCAATTAATTATCGGATTTATACCAAATTATATGCATTATATTAATGTAATTTGGATGAGAATAATATAAAATGAAATGTTATGGATAAAAAGATGCTCTAATTAACCCAAAATAAGAATAATATTTTATACGAGGTATAGTTCAAAACTATTAACTAAATTTAATAGTAAATAATACTTAAAAATAAAAACGGAGTGTAACAAGAGTAGTAAAAAACAAAACTTGAAATGCCCAGTAAACAAGCCAAATTAAAAATACACAAAACCTAGAAGCCGATGCGATCGAACAATAGGCAAAAAATTTGGCCAAATTGAAATACGTACTTGAGTAATAGTGTTCCTTACCGTAGTTGTTTTAAAATAAATAGAGTCGAAACGTTGATAGATTTAAGCCAGGCTCTGATACAAAGTATTTAATTTATATGCACTAAGACACTTCTTTTGTTAACTTAATTTATTTTTACTGAACACCACACTAATTTATATATTTTTTACTAATAAACTAATTTACATTGACAATAAATATGTGAATAGAACGACATCTTCACTAAAACTTAAAATTCAATTTAAACGGTAAAACAATATATTTATACACAAAGGTCGCTTCTCAAATACGTTCTTTCGATTAAGAATCGCCACCTCCTAGAACATACAAGGGAGGAACCGCCATTTTCTGGACTGATGCATTCTCCAGAATCGATGTTTAGTTACAGACTATTCTAGATGGATGGGCACAGGCTTGTTATAGAGGGCTGTACAATGCCCAAATAAGATAGAGAGGGACATAAAGAATTAAAGCATGACCAGACTGATCAAAAATGGCTTGGATATCAGTATAAAAAAAAATCTAACGGAATGCAAACAAGATAATTTTCCTTCAATCTACAGGTTTGTGATTTTTTCATATTTTTCTGATCGTGGCTTTTGGAGATAAGTTGGTAGGGAACAGCAATTTTTAGGCGTTTTTTTTTTGAAAGTATGAAACAAAAAACATGACGGCATCGGACTTTTTTTTCTAACTTCCAATTTAACAACGAAAACTGACTTCCATGAAACTACTTTTTTAGTTAACCCGTGTATTTGGACCACTACTCACTACAACTCAAATTTCAGTTGTGGACGTCAACTGAGTTAAACCGAGGGGGACAAACGAACGAACAAACGGACAGACACAAACCGAAGTGTTTCGTTTAACAAAATTGGAGACAAAACACTAAAAAGAAGTGAGAAAGAACTTTAAAATTTTCACTATCCTAAAAAAAGTTAAGATTTAAAAATAATAATAGGACTTCAATGCCTTGATAATTAGGATTTAAAAACGCTTAGGCATTAACCGTAATCCTGTAGGATTGAGCGACTTTGTGGTGGTGATGATGATGAAGAAAAAAGAGGAACTGTCTTGTCGCACGGTGTTTCGATCAATATGCATACTTCTGCATTTTATTTATAGTCAGTAGGTACATAATTATCATTCTTGTAGAGCATGAATGTTTTCTTCAAACCCAAATGAAAAATATGAATATAAACACTGGGTTGTCAGCATGTCGCCAGTAATATCCTGAAAAGGTCAATCAAAAGTTTAAGATAAATGACTAGCCAACGTCATTAATCTTGATACACACCGGAGGCGCACCGGTTCCAATTTTACTGTCCACAACTATATGAGTTCCGGTCTTCGACGTTGAAGAATAAATTGTTGGAGTAGTATCGGGTTGACTTTCGTGGTCCAGCGATTCTCATCCGAATATTATTAATTACAATAATAAACTTTTGGAGAAAAAAGAAAAACGGAGAGATTAAATTTACGACTTGTTAATTATAGTATGTATTTTGGAATTATGGAAACTAAACACCTGTCCTTTTGTTCCTCAAGTGATTACCAAGTGATCGTGATCATTTGTCATATCTGTTCACACATTTATCTATTTATTTAGTTGCCAACATGCTTTATTTACCCATTAAAAACAATTTCTTATTCTAATTCATGGGAAATTGTTAATTTTACAAATTTGGGATTTTTCAAAGGAGTTGCTTATCTATTTAATTTAGAAAAATACCACTAACTCCTAGTTTCCTACTCATCTAAAAAAACTGCATGATTGACCCTGCCAAAACAGAGAAATTTAGATTACTGCGCCAATTAAAAACTGTTAATTTTTATAGCTAAACTGGGCGCGGTTGGTAAACCTTTGCATATTCCTTTAAGTGAAATAAAAATATCTTCGACTTTTTGTGTTGATTTTAAAGAATGATCAGTTACACAGTGATGATGCGACCACAATATTCACATCAGTATTATTAAACTTTTTCTAGACAGGCAGAAAATACAAATATTTTGCAACGAGAATATATGTGTCAAATCTCTGGGGGATTCCGTAAAGTGAGGAAAAGAGTCACCCGCAGAATGTTCATTTATCATGCATCAAGCTGAGCGTGATTTATCTAGAAACTTTCAAAATAACAAGTTGTCGTTTTCTTTGCTTATTCTTTCTATTAAAGTTGTTTTTTCATGTTCATACTTGTTATATAAAAATGTTTTATATAATTTTTGTACTTTAGGGACTAAAACATGCATTTTACTCAGTCATTTTAGGGGAAGTGCCACCTTTTACTCCCTTGGGACTAAAATATTTATTGAAAATGTTCTGAAAATCAGGTATGAATTACTTATTATTAAAAAACTTTCAAAATGGGCTGTACATTTACATAAGTAACGACTCAATTTAAAGCATATACTGACACAGACTGTCCGAAATTCGAATAACTATATTTGTTTTATTTAAATATGCAACGATTTAGATAATTTGATGCTGAACTCGGATCCGTTTTCAAATGATTAAATGTTATGTAGTTTTAAATTATTATATGATAAAAAAAAAAGATTTTTTTTAAATGGAGACTTAACCGTCCAAAGGGTTATATTTTTCAAAAAACCTTTTAATAGAGAATATTTTTGTTTTCGAGTAATTACATAACGTAACTGTGTTATTTCTTATTGCGTCCATCTTTAATTTTTACATCATATTTCCCTTTAAATTATCTTAAACATTTTTAACAACTAATAAAAAATCATTTGGCAACACCGCATCCATACAAAATAGCATGTGATAGAAGAAATGCATTAGGTTAATACCGGATCCGGATAATATTTTTAGCGGAAGTAATTTATTATCTGCAAGTAAATAGGATAATTAAAGAATTTCCAGGTCATAACTAGATCTGGCAAAGGCAGAATAAAATTAAAAAATTTTAATAAGTTAACATAATAGTGAAAAAACAGAGCTAGTATGAACAGTGTATCGTTAAATATTAAAGAATTTATTTAAATAAAGCTAACTCGAAAACAAAAGACCAAAATATTCTCAAATTAAAAGTGTCTCATGAGTAACATTTGGAAATATGTTAAATTGACGGCTTCACCCAATAAAAAAAAAAAAAAAAGAAATTTTTAGTAACAACTCAAAAACTACAGAACTTTTAATATTTTGAAAACGAATCTAAAATCAGAATAAAATTCTCTAAAACATTCCCCATTTAACCGACCTACTATTTCTTGTTTAATACACCGTTGAATTTGAAATCAAAAGCTTTTTATTCGAGAAAACTTTTATTCCCTATCCATTAAATTTTTTTCAATATGATGACGTCACAGCGCCAAGTAAACCGCATATGGTAGTATTAAAGAATTCAATAACATCTCCAAATTTGCGAATAAATATTTCAGGCAGTTCTTAAGTAGCAGCTTGTAAAAAATTCCTGGAACCCTCGTAAAGACTGGAATTCAGGAAACTATACAGATTGAATCAGGGGCGGTTTCTCCATTGGTTCATTTGTGAAGTGAACACCCAGTTCAATTTCATAAAGACACATTATTTTAAAATTACATAAATAACATAAAAACATAAATTTAATTTTAATATTTTTATTTTCATACGTGTTAATCTATATTTTTTGGTACATCATTGCTCTCTGGCTGATCGCGTCTCTGTGACACAATATACCTAAGTATACTGTGTCTGTGGCGCATTATGATGAGTGAGCCTAAAACGAGTGAGACGATTTGGCGAATACATATAGCTAAAAAGAGAAGACAACACGCCAACAGATCCTTCAAACTGTCAAAGAACACATTAATTGGCGCGCCGCTCACAAACAAGGTTGCCAGTCTAGTACAATTCATAATTGTACTAGATGTAGTTCATTCTGCGTGCATCAGTTTTCACGTGTTTCTTGTTTGGGTTCGTTATCAATAAAGACCCCCTTTTTTCCTCTTCACTGCAAATAGAATTCGAAAAATCTGGTACATTTAAGGAATCTGGTACATTTTTTAGACAAATCTGGTACATAACAAAAACATATTCTGGCAACACTAAACCAAATCAAACAAATTGTCATTCCATCGCTTTTAATAAAATTAGGATTATTTTATTTGTGATTATTTAAAAAAATGTGTTTAATTGAGAACTGCAACTTTAATAAACCGGAAGGATGTGTGTCAATTTAATCATTGTTCCCCAAAAACTTCTTTAAATAAATAATTTTTTTTAAGGTTATATTGGTTTATTTACCTTATAATAAAGCTTTACGATTGTAATTTGTTTTATATTTTGTTTCAGTGTCTAAGACTATCCAAAGACAACTTCAAAATGGACTATTTTGTACAGAATTGTAAATACTATGAAGTAAGAAGTAAGCAAAACATTTGTAATTTTTTCCCTACAAAAAATTTAATTATTCTGATGAGATAACTATTTGAAATCATTATGGAAATGGAAATGTACAATAAAAATTTGATAAAGATAAAGAGACAAATGGTTTTTAACTTCAAAAGTCTGAATCGGAAAAATGGATCAACCAGTTAATTTAATATACTCGATGAGAAATTTTACCTAAGAAATGGTATGTACATTTAAATAGTTTACCTATATAAAGTTATGTTTGCCTGTAAATATCAATCGTGTTACCCTCTAACCTATATCGTTTGTTGCATACAAACCAGAAATTTTTTATTTTAATGACATTTTTTTATTGCCTTCTTTGTATAATTTAGTATTTTCAAAAATATTAGATGTTATGGTAATTTGGATCACTGCTGCAGGTATTAAATAAAAATAGGGCTGTTGGTAAATTAGTTTACAGTTGGTAATAAAGTATGTCTCGAAAAAAGCAATAAGTATCAAACATAAATTGTGATTTTGATTAGGCACTTAATAAGTCACATCCCACATATCTACATGCTCTGGCTAATCAATCCTATAAGTACATATCAAAACATTAATATACTATCTACAATTACACAATAATTTGAAAATACAGATGAAGCCGATTTACCTATTTAGACAAAATACTATTATTCTGTTATTTATTAAAACACATTATTTTTTAGTGAACATGGACATGCCATGAGGGTAGGACAGAGTGAGAGCAAGAATAATTTAGAATGTGCTGTGAAATACACTTAGAAAGGGTCATATGGAGAAGTAAGTGTGATAACATTTTACGATGTGTATCTCACTAGTTTAATTCACAGATTTATGTAAATGTTCAATTATGTGCTGCTATTTCAAAATTTTAGTATCCTTTGATAAAAGAAGTTGAATATTATTGTTAACCTTTTTAAATTGTTTATTTTACCTTATACATTTTTTTTCTACTCTTCATACAGTATTCTGTGAAGAGTATTATAGGTTTACTTTGTCTGTCCGGTGTCACGTTTCTTGTCTGCACGATAAGTTAAAAACGTAAAAAAAATCCTAAATTAAAAACGAAAACAGATATCAACATGAAATTTTTAGTAAAATGAAGCTTTATAAGAAGATAAAGCCAATTGATACAGAAAAAAAATTAATATATTAAGGAATTAATGGGGGGTTAAAATATAAAAAAAAACCTAACAGAAAAACGAAAAATGATATAAACTTGACATGTTTAGCAAACATCAATCTCTAAAAGGAGATGAGGCCTATTGATTGTGAAAACAATTTGGCTGAAAATGGGGGTTAAGGGGGTCTGTTAAACTGCGAAGAGTATCATTTAGAATGCCAGGGCATTATATATCTTTATTCTAGTTTGTGTCTGTGTAATATTATGTATTGTGATGGGACTGATTTTATAAAATAAACATTTAAAACATTTAAGTTCTTATTTTATTTACCAATAAAAGGTATTTAAAAAATATATTTTTTATTTGACATCTGTGACAAATTGTGAAAATGATAAAACTACAAAGGGTAGGTAAAGTTTCATATACATTTTTTTACACAAAAATCAATGTCAAGGTTTCTACATAACCTGATATATATTTAAAAATAATCTCAAATTATGAAGAAAAGTCAGTTTACTAACTAATAATGTTTATAGATGGTTTTCAACGTATTAAAAACAAAACAAATACTACACTAACTAAAATATTCATTTCTTAATAGTTGTAGTGCTTGAAAACAGTATGATGTTGATAATAATAACTACACTTAATACAAACTCAAATAATAAAAAAACAGCGATATTGACTCTTGTACAAAGTTTTGATTCGAACTTACAAATGATAAAATTATTAGAAAAAGTGAACACCCATTTCAAATCACCACGAGCCGGCCACTGGATTGAATCCTAAGTTGATACTTCTTTCTAAAATGTGTATAGAAGTCGTTAAAATAAATAGCTTTTTTAAATCACTTTTTTAAAAAACTCCAATATAAAGAAGATAAATATGTAAAAAATCTAAATCCATGCCCCGACTTGTGTATTAATAGTTGCGCTAAATAATAGTTTTTTTTTTCGGTTCTCATATGAATCACGATTTATAATGTACAGGTTATTGTAACTCAGTCAAGTGTGACTTCAGTAGCGTGTTAATCTGAATTTAAATTGTTCAATATGATAAATTGAAAATAAAGTGAGTTTAGAACATATTTTCAATATTACCGAAGAAGATTCAATAACAAGTACGAGGGTGATAGCAGATCACGTGGGAGTAAGTTAAAGTCTTGGCAACGTTGTGAGAAAATTAATTTTATCCCTTTCACGTTCAACGATATTCAACCACTACAATTTTAGTTTTGTGAATGGTTCATACAATGGCAAGAATATTATTTACACAATATTTAAGTTAGACAGGGCCGTATTGGATACATTTTGGAATAAATTAAGGTAAGTTTCTCTTTTTTGAAGTTTTTCTTTTTTGACAAAAATATTTGATTGATGACTTCTATTCATAGTTAAAAAAGCGTCAAATTAGGATTTGCCCTGCATATATCATCTTCAGAGTATGTTTTAAAATTATTAAGGAAGGTTTCATAAAACTAGCTTGAGTAAAACTACGGAAATTAAAATCGGATAATACTTTGTAGAACATAAACTGTATCATTTTTATCTCGAAGCTTTTCTTTTATCCTTACAACGGACTTTGTTATAACTTTATTGGTCCAGACTCACATATTATCATGATTTTATTTCGGTTCGAATCGTAAAAACGTCTGTCCTGGACATAAACACCAAATTACACGGTTATTACTCCTCCGAGAAGTTTCAACTTCGTCAAAGATTTCCTTTTTCACCATTTAATTGCTATTTGGAGTTAAATAAAAGAGTTTTCTATACAATTTTTAGAAATTAAAATCTTTGAAAAATCATTTAAATCAAGACTAACTAACTTTATAAACCAAAATAATTTACTTAATAGTTTACAATTTGGATTCAGAGAAAATAAATCCACAAATGATGCAATAGCTGTTTTAACCGAAAAGATTACGAATAGCCTAAGCCAAGATAAAAAATGTGCCTGTGTATTTGTAGATTTGGCAAAGGCCTTTGACACAATTAGTCATAAAAAACTTTTGTCAAAACTATATAACATGGGAATAAGGGGAAATGCCCACACTCTCTTAGAAAGTTACCTGTCAAATCGAACTCAAATAGTAGAAATAGATGGATGGAAAAGTTCGCCAGAAGAAATAATTTATGGAATTCCACAAGGCGCAGTGTTAGGTCCAGTTTTATTTATATTATACTTAAATGACCTCCTTAATCTAAAATTCAATGGATCAATAATCTCCTTTGCGGACGATACAGCGCTATTTGTTGAAGCAACTAGTTGGATCGAAGTCGAAAATAAACTTCAAAAAGACTTACAAAACATGGTCCATTGGTTTGACGAAAATCTATTAACAATAAATTTAGAAAAAACGGTATACTTACCTTTCTCAAATTTTAAAACCAATATTCCTCAAAATAACTCAATTCATATCGAACTCCCATTTCGTAATTCTTCTTGGTCTCTGAACAAAACATCTCATGTCAAGTATTTGGGCGTGACGCTAGACAATTGTCTAAAATGGGATATCCAAATACAAGACATGGTTAAACGATTAAGATCTCTTTTGTACATGTTCAAAATTCTCTCAAAGATATTGGAAGAACACCAATTAATCAGCATTTACTATTCACTAGTTCAGTCAATATTAACATATGGAATAATTGGTTGGGGAGGTGTATATGGAACCACTTTAAAACCCCTAGAAATTCTGCAAAAAAGAATATTAAAGTTAATTTTCAAATTAGATTGGTACTTCCCAACGGAAAAACTGTTCAATACTTTTAAAGCCCTAAAAATAACAGATCTTTACTATAAACAAGCCCTTATTCAGCTAATTAAAACCAACAAAATCTGTAACAATCCCCGACAACACAATACCAGACATTATATAGGCAACAATATTATATTACCTAAATGTCGAACATCATTAGCGCAAAGGACCTTTAATTATATAGGGTTAAAAGTATATAATGCACTTTCACAAGACCTAAAACAAAAGATAAAAAATAAAAATTTTAAAAAATGTTTAACAAAATGGCTCCTAACAAATACATTAAATATTTTATAACTTTTTAATTTTATAAAAAAAAAACAATAAAAAAAAAACAAAAACCAAAAAAAGTAAAACAAAAACAAAAAAAAAAAACAATAAAAAAACAAAAAAAACAATAAATAAATAAAAAAAAAACAAAAAGCAAATGGGGTGGAAATCATCAAATAAAATATGTCTAATATAAATTAAAATTAAAGACAGAATCTATAGGAAATGGATACTGTCAAGTAATACTTAGTGTCCTATTTTCTGTAGACAGACATCCTGTTTTAGATTTAAACACCAAAATAAATATCCTTTTAATATTTTTTAATATTTTTTCAATATTTTTTAATATTTTTTAATATTTTTTAATATTTTTTAATATTTTTTAATATTTTTTAATATTTTTTAATATTTTTTAATATTTTTTAATATTTTTTAATATTTTTTAATATTTTTTAATATTTTTTAATATTTTTTTTTAATATTTTTTTTTAATATTTTTTAATCTTTTTAATTATTTTTAAATCTTTTTAATTATTTTTAAATCTTTCAAATGTTTATTTTTTTTCTAAATTTTTGTATTTTTTCTTTTCGAATAACGTGTTTATATTAAATAGAACTTAGGCATTTTATGTACACCCAAGGTACTGATGTAAACAAAACAATATATTACAATATATTTATATATACAATATATACAATAGTTTATTTTTGCAATCAAGCTTAGGCTTATGCAATAACTAGTTTATTCATATTTATAAATAATTTTTGTAGCATTCTGTATTTATTTGTAAATTTTAATATTCTGTGAATAAACTTCTATCTATCTATCTATCTATCTATCTATCTATCTATCTTTATAAATTCTTTAGAAATATCCAAATAAATTTTTCAGAATTACCCCTACGAAATAATGAAAACTATTTATGAGTTTCCAAATTAAAGACAAATTTACTGAAAAAAATTAAAAATCTACATGTCCGGTATCCGATTGTTAATTTGAATGTTAGATTAAAATCTTAAACAGACGACTTAGAAAAGAATCTAAATTCGTTAGGCATGTTTCCTTAGACGATGTTGTATAAGTGATTCAATGAAAAATTGTGATTATTCTGTCACCGTTTAAGATTCGAGTCTATTATTCCAATATTAACAATTCCAACTCTGGATATCTAATATTCAAAAAGTTCGTTACTATATCTCGACACCAAAGTGTTAAAACTTGTAAATCATACCTTTGTATTTTTCTGTGCTTTGCTATAAAGCGATGCATCTCAAGCTTTGTAGCAGTTTAACAACTGATACCTTTTAAAGATTTGTCTCTCGTCGAGGTCGTTTGTCGCAAATATACAGTGATTGTGAAACAAATTTCTTCGTGAACTTTTGAGATTAATGGAGCAAGTTACGGCTTAAGAGACAATTAATTAGCATACATTAAAATGCAAATGTGCCCAGCCAATGAGAATGCTCCGGCATCAGCCGGGGTGTGGCCTATGTGCCGCCAAATTCAAAATTCCAATTTATGTCAGTTATATTCAAATTTCGTTAGGGAACTTTTGGTGCTTTGGCGGTAATTAACCTAACCTAACCTTCGTCGTTGGTTTGGTGATATTCACTGATAATCTAAATCTATAAATCTTTTCATTGTACCTACAATTTTGTTGAGTGCATATTAGAAATAAATACAACAGCAATTCTAATTGCTAATTTTAATATTTACTACATTAACTGAGTTGGTTTAGCTTTATAGTGGTTTTGAATTTCAATAATTTATTTACCTAACAGGCAAGAAAAAATCTTGCATTTTTATTCAAAAGAATTGGTATGTACATAAAAATACATTTAAAAATATGCAATTTTTATAGGGTTAAAGTTTAGATGGTGCAGGTACTTATAGGTTGGGTTTTTATTTTCAGGTGAAAGTTACCCTGGATTTTGCAGTGGGTAATATGAATGGTGTTATGGAAAAGAAATTAAGAGAATTTAAAAGGATTATTTGTATTGATGAAACATATCGAACAAACCGAAGAAATTTGGATCTTAAAATACTTCTTATTAAGGATGAGAATAATATGGGATTTCCAGTGGCATTTTTACTTTCAAACAGGTAAGGTGAAACAATTCAAGAAGTTTTTTTAGGGCACTTCAATCAAAACTGGGGGAGATACTTCAGACAGAATATATAATGAGTGATGATGACCCAAAATACTATAATGAATCAATCAAGGTTATGAATTCCTATGAAAAACCCAGAAGATTTCTTTGTTCATGGCATATAATCAAGAATTGGAACATCCAAGGTAGATCAAAAATTAAGAAGGCAGAAAAAAGACAAGAAATAAAGAACGAAATGAAAAGAATATAAAAAGAAACTAATATTACAAATTTTATGGTATTTCAGGCATTTGGAAGAGGAGGATGAAAATGATTTTTTGAAATACTTGCAAAAGTAAAGAATATAGGCTATATAAAAAAAATTAAATCAAACAGTGATATTTGTTTTTAGCTACTATTTCCAGAGTGAAGAAAGGATCATGACATGGGCCCATTGTTACAGAATTAATGTAGGAATAAATATAAATATGGCTATTGAAAATTTAAATAAAGTATTGAAATATAACAAAATGTGTAATGAAAAATGATATAATAAAATAAAAATATTCAAATTTTTTTAGAGTTGAAAATTTGCTGGATTTGTTGGATGAACTTCTAGATGCGAAGATGTGGAAAAGGATAATTAATGCTGAAAGGCCAAATGCAAACAATTATAAACACAAAATTGTCGTAGAAGCTCATAAAAAGCAGAAAATATGAATGATAAGGTAGAAGTTTTGAAATTTGGAAAATTCAAAGTGCAATCTTCATTAAGTAATAAATATTATGTAGTGTCTTGTAATGAAGTATGTGATATATAATGTCGTACTGGGTATTGTAATAAATGTAAAATATGTTTACATAGATATCAATGTCAGTGTCCAGAGAATGCTGTAAAAACAGTACTGTGTAAACATACATGCTGCAGCTTTGTTTGAGGAGAGAAGCGAGTCTGTTTTAGGTTCCTTAAATACTGGAGAGGATGATGTTTTGTGTGTCTAAGAGCCTACAATTGGTCAGTTAAATTATCGAGAACCCACTTTATTCAGGAGAGTTCGAAAATGGAAATTAATAATTCAATAATTCAATTATTGAAGAAAGGCCAGAAGTAGTTATGTCAAAATATAATTTGTGTTTTTATTACATACTATATAATTTGTAGACTGCATTACAAGAAATAAGTAGCTCTGGTAAAGTTTAGATGAAAATTCATTTGCTAGATTTACGACTGATTTCCAAAAATGTAGAAATATAATAGTTTTGGAACAAGAGAACTGTCAGGCCATTAATAAAAAACGAAAAATTGAAAAACAGACATACTATCCAAATAAAAAATAAAACTAATAATATTTATTTTTCTTAAGTTTTAGCCATTCTTGATTTTTGTATACAAGTATAACAAAGTGGATTGTGGCTTTTTTCATATTTTGGATACGTTCTTTGTAGTGGTTCATTATTATACTACTTATGGTTTTTGGCAAGGTTTTGGTTTAGGCTTCGGTAGATATGGTTTGGAAAAGTGTAGGTGTTTTGTCAATAAGTTTGTAATAAAACATTTTAATATTGTATTCTTCTTAATGTTGTGTATAATGTTTAATTTTTTTAAACTGAGCCATCCAACCAAAATTATATTTCAGGTATTCTATTCTAGATAAAAATTACATTTAGTTACAAAATAAATTCCATATTTTATATTCAATTTTTGTGTGCTACCAATATATTTTTCTACCGTTTTTTAGGGTGCAGAAGCTAGTTGTCATTTGATAAAAAGAAGTGGGGGAAGAGAAGACCCCTGTGAGTATATTAGCATTAATTTGTATACAGAACAGTAATTTAAATATTTGTTTTATGTTTACTACATAAATCTGTTGAATACGTTTGGACCGTGACCATTAGATGACAGACCTAGAAAATTTTCAATGCCTACTATATATTAGACCAAAGGTAACTTCTTGACATCCAGAAAAATGTATTGAACCATTAAGTTATCATGTATAATATAACTATGTATATTCATAATACATATTTTTTTAATTAGTAATTTTAATACCTACATTTGTATTTAAATGTTATAAATAAACCTAGTAAACATATGCTATTGTACCTATTCGTTTTTATTTTCCCTCTCATTGGTTTTATTTAAAAATGTACACATAAAAAAAACTCACTATCAGAAAAGGTATCAAAATAAATATTAATTAATAATTTTAATAATCACATTCTATTATAAGTGCGTTCATAAAGTGTGGAAACTTTCCATTATCTTAAGAGTTCATTATTTTCGAAGGTCATATCTTGTAAGGTAGTGGAAGTAAAAAGTCTTGTTTTATCTCCGCAAATAATTAACTCGTAAGATAATGGATCGTTTCCACACTTTATGAACGCAACGCAGCTCTATTTTTTTTATCAAAAATTTGAAATATTTGAATCCATCACAATACCTACTTAAAAATATGTCCTTAATACAAAAATTTTGCATAAATATATAAATTGGAATTTTGAATTTGACGGCACATAGGCCACACCCCGGCTGATGCCGGAGTGTTCTCATTGGCTGAGCATATTTGCATTTTAATGTATGCTCAATTGGCTCTCTAGCTTAGCTAGTGCGCCACATTTTAATGGCTTGATTGAATCAGACGCAAAAAGCAATAAGTCGCATTATAGGCGAACAGATTCTTTCCTACGAGGAATTTTATACATTCTTGACGGTTATTGAGTCTCTTTCGAATGCTCGTCCGATTTTCACGCTTTTAAGTGATGTAGATGACATCAGCAGTAGCCGTTCTTGAACCGCCTTTAGCGATGGCAACTGTTGCAACAAATCCATTACAATTTCTGGCGTCGTTGGCATACTTTGCAACAACGCTATTGGCACCATTGTGCTAATAAAAGCGGGCAATATGCCGCCGTCTTAGTGGTATTTCGGAATTATTACAGCATTGCATTCTGGAGATGATAAATTCGCGCCCGTAGCGGCAGTCAAAACTAAGCATGGTGAGGTCCTAATAAAGGGACACTTAAACAAAATAGGCATGTATAATGGAGACCTATTGTATCGACTCTGTCACAATGAACCAGAAATAGCCAATAACATACTGTGCAACTGCGAATCATTCGATCGTAAAAGAAAGGCACTTTTTGGACAACCACAGGTTGGTCCAAGAACTTATAGAACACACGCTGTCAAGGACTCGAACAAACTTGTACAAGGGACTACGCTGATCGAGTAAATACTACGAATTAAGCTCTCTACCCACTACAGCGTACCATACCATGATCATAACAGGAACGTGTCAGGTACGAAAGAAAGCACTCCGGTCACTACTGGGCCCACTGCAGCGAACCAACGGCGTTTTTTCCTCACATACAACATAGCTTGTAATGGACGGTGCGTGCCGCTACCTGCAAAATATTCTCGCCGTGAAATTGTTGACCGTCCTGTCATGGCACGCTACGATGTTGGCCGGTGACGGAACGGTCTAGTGGGCGTTGTCGCATATCAAAACATGCAAAGAATATTTGTTTGTATGTGTCGATACGGTTACGGTCCTAGTATGGTAAGGTGTAATGGACAGAGACCTTTAAGGCCATTGCCCACTACACCGGATCATACTATGACCTTGACCGTACCGGCATAGGCAGAAAAATATTCTTTGTATAGATTTAAATAAGACAATGCCCACTAGTCCGACCTGCCATCGACCAACACCATCCTCATTTGAATCTATACAAAAAAAAGACAGGTCCGGGCACGGTCATAGTATGGTACGGTATAGTGGACATAGACCTTTAATGAGTCAAATACAATGAACCATTAATTGAATAAGGATCATTTCCTTATTCTTAATTTTATATAAATAAAAATTTCCTTGGTTTATTCGGTCATGCTTGTGCTTAAATGATATATATCTTCATTCTAGTTGTTAATGCGTAGTATATAAATGCAAAAAATATATCACATCTCCCAACTGTTTTTAATAAAGAATAAAGCTAATAATTTAGGTTCCCTTTTCACATGAAAAATAATTATTATTAGATATTATATTCATATGTTTTTTAAGAAAAAAAAAAAAAAGATAATCTTATATTTATTTAAGAACACTTTTTTTATTGACATCAATTCAAGGGTGGATGGTTCTAAAAATATATATTATTCATCACTGTAACTGTAGGTTGCAGCCCTTTGTATTTTTACAAGTTTTTAATCTATATATTACTAGTTCTATCTATCTGAATTAGGGCGTGGTTCAAAGCCCACTCGTACTGAAGCTCTAGGCTTCTTGTACCCACCTTATTCTTGATGAATTCAAGAATATGTCTAAAGGGCGCTTTCGCGATTTCTTCAGGTTCCGGATATTGTAACCCAAGTACCATTCCCGTTCCCATTTAGGGTTCCGACAGTGGCATAGTATATGTCTTCACATATTCTACATAGGGAGTCATCAGATATCCCTAAGAGATTTTGGTGTCTTCTAAGGCCGCAGTGTCCCGTAAAGAGTCCTATTACGGCATTGAGTTCGCTTCTGCTAAAGTTTAGCAACTTATTTTGTCTCTATGAATCTTTTGGACTGTCTAAGTCCAGGAAGTTCCAACCAGAGCCTATGGTGTTCTCTATCTGTTTATTCCTTTAACACCCATTTAACATGTTGGTATGAGATACCACATGTGAGTTTTGGCCCAATAAGATTTTTTCCACTCCCTTCCTTGCTAGGAGGTCTGCTTCCTCGTTTCCAAACACTCCCTCATGTCCGGGCACCCATTCAAGGGTGCCCTTGTTGTGGTGTTCTGCCAGGGCCTGGAGGGTCTGTTGGCAATCAAATATTGATTTAGATTGTACTTCTACCCTTCTCAGTGCTTTCAGTGCTAGTAAACAGCCTGTATGCCGTCGCCATAGGCTCCTTCTCCACCACAAGGTGTAGTATAGGAAGACCTTGCAGTAGCTCCATTGCTGCGGTGGGCGTAGTTTTAAATGCCCCTGTTATTATTAGACAGGCTAGTCTTTGTATTTTTTCTAGTTACTAGTTATGGGCTATTTACTTACGGTGAAAGAGTGAAGGGGTTCATGTACCCAATTTAAACAAATGTTGGGTTAAATATATTTGTTGAGGTAGACAATCTGACTCGATAGTTTGAGGAGAAATTCCTTATTTTTATATACAAGAGGTTACCCAGTACCGATTGGTCTACACAGTTTAAAGAGAGAGCTGTAAATTTTTAAAATAAATTAATATACAATATATACATGGTTTTACAATATAAATATCGGCTTGATTGGGTTATTTTCTTTTCAGTGCTACCACAAGTAAAGGAGGGGTATTAAAACTGGAAATCTATCACTTGTATAAAAAATCCTAGATTAAGGTGTAGGTATTAAACAGGAGGAAAGCTCAACAGAGCTATACAGCCAGCATGCAGAAAAAGAAAGAAAAAATCTACCAATTATAAAAAAAAATGTAAAATATGTAGTACATTTCAATACCTACCGAAGTTAGGGTGCGGCATTGGGAAAATCATTAGTTTAAATTATAGTGCAATTTCAAAAGAAATTAACAATTCAAAAACTGCAACCAGCACAATATATTCCAAAAAATACTATGCAAAAAAAATTAAAGGGAACTCAATCTTGTAGAAATTCCTCTATCAATCAAAAATTCATAATATTCTAGACAATTAGCTAATAAAGGTTCTTAAAATACGCAAGGATTAACATAAGAAGACATACTTAAGTTGAACTAGGGGTTCGATTACAATTAGAAGAACACAGCTACGTCATCATTTGGCAACGTAATTAATTGGTTATCGCCGCCTAATGGGAGCTTAATGGAGTGTTAATATTATAGAAATATAGAAAATATTGTTTTACATTTAACAACTTACTTAATTTTTGTTTATTGAAAGTTATAGATAATATGCATTCGAAATTCGAAGTAATGGTTATGACGTAGCTGTCTTCTTCTAGTTGTAATCAGACCCTACCTAATCTAAATACATACTATTTTGTGAACAAAGCAATTAACTATTTTGTCACGATCTGAAGGTAGAAATAAATAAACTTTTAAATATGGCAATTTAAGGTTCTCCTTTAGATTAAGTAAGTAATTTATTTATTTATTTTTTTTAGACCCTTATAAATTATAATTATTGTTGCGGTGGAACCGTAATATGTGTCTACTTAACCCTTTAAGCCCACAAAGCCGCTCTTACGGAAACACAATTCAGGATTTTGCTATAACAAGAAAGCAACTATTTTTGTAGCTCTCGGACAAAAACTTGTTTGTTCTCATTTTGCGTCTGTGTGAGAATTCAATTTCGATTTCATTGACAACAGGAAACACTTTCTTCCACAAATAATATAACTAGAATACGGTTGCATTCATAGATAAAAATAGAGTGGAGATGAAAAAGAAAATCCAGTTAATCGATTTTCTCAAAACATTTGATTAGTTTTCTTAGAAAGCCCTAGCACATAATTAACTGGAAAATAGATATCCTGTATGTACTAGTGGTATATACGGGGTGCCCAGAAATCCAAATTGACGGTTTCATATGTCAGCAAATTAACCCTTTACAAAATATTGAGTGAAAAATATAAGAATATTGTAAGATTAAACAATCTGTATATTAACTCGATAAAACATTAAAAATTAATTTTTACTTTGCGGGTTCAAAAATAGATTTATTAACAAATTATCTAGAAATTATCAGTGATCAAAAGTATGTTTTTATATTTATTTAGCTACTTTTCAGGACATCCAAACTAAACCGATTAAGTCGTTTTCAGTTAGTTTAGTTTTATTTACAGCTCTCATAAAACTTTAGTGGCACTTTCCACAAGTTTCCATGTAAAACTGAACAAAAGTAGGAAAGTTAAGAAGGGTTTTTTTTAGAAAAAGGAATTGCACAGGGATAATTTAAGCTTGTCGCTTAATGTCAATTCTTTCAGGTTATTCACGTATTAATAATAAATTATCTTTGTAAAGTTTAAAAAAGTACCTACTAAATAATTTTTGTAACAAATACATTTACTATCAGATCTGTACCACATTTTCCTTGGATCAAGATAAGCTGATTAAACAAAACTATTAATTATATTAATCTCATCGTATCATATCATCAAAATCATCTCAACATGGTTTTGTAAAAGGTCGATCTAATTAACAAATCTTGTTAGTTTTACTCAACATATCTTAGAAAATATTGACAATCGACGGGAAACTGATGTGCATACAGACTTTTCAAACGCGTTTGACAGACATGATCATGTAATACTTATAAACAAACTTATCGGTTACGGATTGGCAGAGTTGTGTCACAAAACTGTTCCGTTCATACCTGCAAAATTGTCAAGGCTATGTTTTCTTAAACGGTTCTGTAGGTGTCTGTAGAATACTTTGCAACGTCTAGGGTGCCGCAAAGTTTTCTCCTTGGACTTTTGCTTTTCTATATCTTTATTAGGTAACGAGATCGTGAAGACCATTGATAAAAAATGCTTTTCATATGCGGACGATTTGAATATGTTTAATTTAAATTCCATCAATGCTGACTGAGAACGTATTCATCATAATATAAAAGCATTTGAAAGTTGGTGACGGTCATTTTCATTAAAACTTAATATTTCTTTACTTAATTATGAGAAAAATAACTCCTGGATTTAAAATTTTGTAGTAATTTACGTTATTTTAAAAATCCTAAATTATCTTGTAAGGTAAGATGCAATCACTACAAAGACCTGATCAAGTTTTCGATTTTGGTATAACGTTTCCCAAAGCTTCCATTTATATTCGTCATAGAAAAAAATGTAGTAAGGAGTTTTCAGTTACAAAAACTCTCAAAATACTTATTTCTCATTCGTTTGGTCCAAGCTTCCTTTATCTAGAATATCCATTATCAAATTCACCAGGTCATATTAGAATTTTAAGATAATGGCGTTTATCCAAAAATAGGTTCACCTTAATGTTATAATTTGTAATGTGTGTAAACCACTTCTAGAATAAAATTATTTTTGGCCCTGTTTTAGAAAATTATAAAAAACGATAGGACGCGTTGTCGTGGTTAGAAAAACATCATTGTGTAGGTTACATTTCCGAGATGATATTTTATTATTTAAGTACCAATCTTCTTGGAACACTAAATTCCTAAACTCCCGTTAATATTGGCAAAACCCAATTGGGGTTTTTCTCAGGTAAATATTGCTAGTTTCGAGAGGGCTGCAAGAGACTGGGATGACAGTTCCTTACTGACTACAGTCGCTGCATAACATAATAATAACGATTACAATGTGAATTTAAATTATCTGTCAATTAAAGTATTGATAATAATTATATTTTTTCTGTTACCAAGCCAACTCCTCACACGTCAACTTTTAAACGTTTCCTAATGAAAATATTTGATTTATTTGATTAAAGTCAATGCTAAAAATGTTTTTCACCCAATTTATGACAACCCATCTGTTTTAAAACTAATATTATTTGAAGTTTGAGGTAACACATTCCTTGTGTCTGTTGTTATCCTTTCACTGACATCTGCAATGTTGTAACCTAGCAAATGTACTGTGCAACTTCCAGTGAGGAAAATTTCCTAAAATTTAACTTTACCAATAAGATTTTGTCTGCTTGGTCACATAAGTTCCGAAGGTAGCAAGGGGGTGAATAGCTTATAAAATTCCGGAAATAATAGACAAATTTATGAGTCCCTATAATGGTCAAACTACGTTCTTACTTCTCCACAAATCCAGTAAATGAGGAAAGAAATAAAAAAACCTCAAACTTATGTTCCTTTATTATTAATTTACCCAAACTTACCCACTGACTAACAATCTTCAAATTTTTATTAAGAAACTAATTTCATAAATGTACCCAATATGTTTGTCATCAAACAAGTTTCAAATTATTGTTCACGAACTAACTAATTACAAATACAATAAATTTATTCAAGAACTTTATCAAAAAAATATCGTACAGCTTATGATGAATTCAAAATTAAATAAACTAAGTAAGAAATTAACTCGTATACGTCATATGCATAGACCCAAATTCAAGGTTTGTCATTGGCATGGTACCAAACGAAGGACAATTTGCGCAATTTCTACCTTTTACATTCCACAATACATCATAAAAGAAAAATTATAAATCAACATGTGCACATTCGCACCTATTTATAAACAACAACTTCAAATGTTAATATACAAAATAATATTAATACTCTCCAAAATGGAAGAAATTATTTGTTTAACTCAAAACTTATTTATTTATAAAGAAAAATATAAAAATCGTTAAATGTTGACCGTAAAATAAAAATTATAAAGCATAACAAAATATAATAATAAACACATAAAAGATTTAAGACACAGTGGTATTTGATGAAACTCCCAGATTGGAAGAGGTTTAAATAATCTCTGCCCCTCATATTGTTTTATTTTTTTTTAAATATAAAGAAAAAATTCAAAAATTAAAACGTTGAACGTAGCCCTATGAAGTTTTTCTTTATTGAGTTACCTTAAAATAGCTGTATGACTCACGTTACTTTGACAGGCGATCTGACGTGTACTTGATGTAGGATTCTCTTGAACACTTAACAAAGTATCCACTTTTCTTCTATTTCGAAGTACGGTTTTCTTTTTAATGGTTTGACGTGTCTAAGTTTTATGAATTGTGCATGGATTTTAGACACAGTACCTTGTGAAATATTAAACAATTGATGATATTTTTGATTAAATAGGTTTGCCACTTCCGTTTGATTTCTGCAATGATCTCCATAACCGATCATCATTAATAAACTTCTTTTGAATATTTCTTTATTAATCAAGCGAAATAAGTATACTTAATATTTTAATGTAAAATGTCAACACATTAACAATTTTACAAGTAACAGATAACAAATTTAATGATTGTGTTTAATTGTTGTCTTTATTTAGGTAGTTTATACTTGTATCAGGTTTTATTTATTTCTGAAATTCACCCAAATACGTTGATTTTTACTGTGTTTGACTAATTAACAATATTTAAGGAGGTCCTTTCGCCACACCTCTCGCCTCAAATGTTAAAAAAAAGTTACTAGATTATGACTCAAATTAATTTTTTTCTAATAGTTGAAGTCCTTATTTATCTAATACTGAATTTTTAACTATACCTTACCTTGCAAATTTTTGAGAATTTTTTTTTAAAATGTGAGTATTTGTACAGTGCCTCACGAGAAAGTAAGTCCTCAACAACAATTCTCGAATTATACTATTATTTATTGATTAGATGGAGTACAAAAAAACTAAAAATAAGGTTTTTGAAATATTTAGATTTTGTTTTATACAATAAAATATATATAGTAAACCGTGGAATTTATTGAGCAATTAATATTAAAAAATCACAAAAACTTTTCAATTAACCTAGTTGAACATTTTTTGTGATTTTTTAATAATAATTTCTCAATAAATTCCACGGTAACCTATATATTTTATTGTAAAAAACAAAACCTAAATATTTCAAAAACCTTATTTTTAGTTTTTTTCTACTCCATCTAATCAATAAATAATAGTAAAATTAATTATAATTCGAAAATTGTTGTTGAAGTCTTACTTTCTCATAAGAAACTGTACAAACACACACATTTAAAAAAAAAAAAATTCTCAAAGATTTGCACGGTAAGGTATAGTTAAAAGTTCACTATTAGATAAATAAGGACATCTACTATTAGAAAAAAAATAATTTTAGTCATAATCTAATATTTTTTATTTAACATTGGTGGCGAAAGGACCTCCTATAAAATGTTACAGGGTGTTCCATTGTCTTCGAAATGTCTTAATTATTTACACCTTGCTCACATTTGAGTTTAGAATATTTTCCTTTATTTCTATGAAATTTATAATTTAATAATGTCTTATTAAGGCGATTACAGCACTCCTTATAATTTTCGGAAAAGAATATTTCAAAAAGTGATTTTTTTTAAAAATTAAAATTTTGGCAAGATAAATTAGGCGATAATATCTAGAATATGCATATATTTTAAAGTTTTAGTTCCTTCCAGTTTCCAAGAAAAAAAAATCAGAGGGTTTTAAATTTTGAAATATCATAATGAAAATAAATGCATTCCTCAACAGCACTATTCTTAATATTATAACCAAATTTGTTATTGATTTTTTAAAATTCGCCAAAATTAGTGGTTAAAACGCCTCGTTAAGTGCTATCTTCTGGTGTAAATTGTTGTAAGAAACGAATGATGACTGAAAGTGTACGATACGATAGTTACACCAGAAAGCAGCACTTAACGAGGCGTTTTAGCCACGTCGAATTTAAAAAAATCATTAACCAGAGATTAAGAGCTTAAATTTGAGGATTATATTAAGAATAGTGCTGTTGAGAAATGCATTTATTTTCATTATGATATTTCAAAATTTAAAACCCTTTGATTTTTTTTCTTTGAAATTGGAAAGAATTAAAACTTTAAAATATATGCATATTCTAGATATTATTGCCTAATTTATTTTGCCAAAATTTTAATTTAAAAAAAAAATAATTTTTGAGATATGCTTGTCCGAAAATTAAAAGGGGTGCTGTAATCACATTAAGAGTGTACCTACTTTTTTTTAGTAAATGCGGAAAGATTTATACCATCCCTTTTTCGATGGCGTGTAAATTTGAAGTGTAGAATTACTAAAAAAGCTTTAGTTCTACGTCCACAGAACGATGTAATTAATTAATTTTGACACGTATTATTAGGTCTTCTAGAACTACGTCAATGTACCAACATATATGAAAATCACCCAGCCGTTTAACTATAGTGCTCTATCGGTTATACATGTAACGAAATTATTTGAATTCCTAATGTGTTCCTTATAAATTATTATAACACGAATATCAATAAAAATTGTACTTACATATCGCCACAAACAGTTACATGTAATCTTTGAAGCGAAAACTCACCTGAAACAAGACATAAAGGTAAATTAATAAAGTTCTTGCAGTATGTGAGAACTGCATTCCGATGAATTTTTAGACAATTCAAGTGTGAAAGTATTCATTTCATTGTCTGGATATTGTCTTGTCGAGTATGTAGCTAAACAATCTGATAAATGTTTTACTAAACAAAACTGGTATTTTAATATGAGTATAGTGGTTGTTATTAATCAAGATATAATTACTGAGTACAGACAAAAAGTTTCTGAAAATTAATTATTGAAAGAGCCTTTATTTTTTCGTTAACGACTGTATTAATTGTACATTGGAACTATTATAAAGTTATCTTATGTTATGGAAAAGTTACAAGGGTGGATTAGATTCGTTTGATTATAAGCTCGCCAACCAGTCTATAGCCCAAGTCCATAAGATATATCTGTATTCCCTTTCGCCCCTTTAGCGGTTGTTCTTTTAGTCCACTGATGCACAGAAGGAGGTGAAGAGCACACATATTTTTAATATAACGATACAATAAACGATTTACAATTCTTAATCATTAGGTTTCAATACCAATATGTTTGGAAGCATCACCGAGAAATATCAGGTCATAGGATTTTTTTTCAAAACTACCAAAAAATATTATAACCACTAAAATGTTTAGGATACATTTTTAAGCTATTGCATAGCTTTTATCGCAATAAAAGAAAATCGAAAAATCAAAAAAATCGAAAATCGAAAAACCAAAAAAATCAAAAAACCGAAAAATCGAAAAACCGAAAATTCGAAAAAATCGAAACAGAAATATTGTAACGAAAATAAACCTAACACCCCCCAGTCCGACCGGCACAGCGGTGCGGCGTTGAAAGCCGTGCATCGTCTAACGTCGTTCCAGTTCGGCAGACTTCGGCACGGTGTTTGTGTGCGTGCAACTAGACGTATGCGTGTAGACTAGCTGCGAACTGATTCTATCTCTTTTAGACACAATTTCGGAAAAATTGAATTTGAAAATGAATAATGATCCACATGAATCCACAACAAAATATGGGACCACCATTGACGCGGTATTTTCCAGATATTTAGAGGATATCAAGTCTCAAACTTATGTTTCTTATTTCAGTTACCATAAACCTATAGTTTCAATGATAAAAATTCCTGAATAACCTACATGTATTGTAAGATAATAAAAATATTTTAAACAATATTAACTTCTCATTTATTCACCACGGTCAAAAAGTGTAACTTGAATTAATATCAAAGAAAAAACTTGAATTAATATCAAAGAAAAAAAAAATACTGCATAAATAAAATAAATAAATAATTATTTTTGCATACGTTGATAAAAAATGCTATGCAATAGCTTTACCGCGGCAGTCCCAGAGTGCCACAAGTATTTTTTTAAAATTTCTTTTTAGTTATAAAAAATAACACAATTGCAATTGAAAGATAAATTTCAAAAAACAATGTTAATCTTTAAAAACTGTCCTTGTCAGTGTTAAAGTGCTCTTTGTATGCTTGCTATCATTTAATTTGAGAAATGCATCGGTAAGGTAGGGATGCAACCCTTTTAGTGGTAAACAAATGAGGAAAGCGCCTGCGCCCAGTGGCGCACCCAAGTGAAGGGGGATTTTGGGGGTTAGAACCCCCTCCGAAAAATACAAAGAATTTGCCGGAAAAAATATTTTTTTTTGCGATTTTGGTTAATACCTACAAACTTTCCATTTATATAAAAAAAGATCCTATTTAGTACAATACCAAAATACGTTACGCGAAATCACTGAAATCTGAAATCAAAACCAAGAACATGGGAATTTGGCAAAACCGCATCCTCCAAGTAGTCATGTGACGATTGCCGTATTCGTCGTAAAAAAAATCAAAACTTGAAGAGATCTTTTTGTCTCTCGTGCGTCATAAATTAAAAAAAAAAAAAAAACAATAGCCAGTGTGTGTTAGTTTTATTGTTTACCTACTTATTATAGTTGAGCAGGGGCGGTTTCTCCATTGGTTCATTTGTGCAGTGAACACCCAGTTACATCTCATAAAAACACATTATTTTAAAATAAATAACAAAAATATTAATAAAATTTTTGGGTACGCCATTACGCTCTAGCTAATCGCGTGGCGCGCTTTTATAAGTGGACTGGAGTGAGAAGCGTTCTTGAAAATCTTTAGCTAAAAAGAGATGTCACACGATAATAGATACCTGAAATGTAGTGAAACAATCATAAAATAACTTAAATCAGCCTAATTTGCGCAACACACACCGTGACGTCACAAAGTAGGGCGGTGCATACCAATCTTTCAAATCATAGATATAAAGAAGCAATGACGGTACTAAACTTGTCTGCACTTTTGGATTACTCTTTTACGACAACATGTCAAACTCGAGCTAGTCAGTTTTGATGATAATAAATGCCATTTTTTTTAAAATAGGGTGATTTAAATGATATAAAAATATTTTCATTCCGTCAATCTACAAATATAAAATTATTAACTTAAAATTAATCAAAATATGACGCAAAGTGCCTCCACTTGTCATATCACAGAACAGTCTTTATTTCGTCTTTACCTACTTTATATTCTATCTCCTCAACGTTTCCAACTTTCCAATAAAGCTGTCAAATTCTAAAAATTAACATGAGACAATTTTAATTGCGAATTGTATTAAAAATTAAGTTTAAATAAACCTGCGACTTTAATAAATCGGAAGTATGTGTGTCAATTCAAGGATTGTTACCGAAAAACATCACAAGTTATGTTTATTTCCAAATTACAGTTATAATTATTTTGTTTCTTGTTCCAGAGACTACAGAATATACCCAAGAATATATACAGAATATACCCAACTATGCATTGAGCAATTTTTTTTGTTTCCAACAAAAGACCAACGAAGTTTCAAAAAATATGACAATTTTATTATATATTTTATTAAGGGCCAGTCATTTCACCAAGTTGAAAGTAACTACTTGCTAATTAAACTATAGGGCTATTAATAATTATTAAATATGTATTATAATATTCAAATTAAATTTTACAAAATTTCAACAGCTATTCACAATTTATTAAACTATTTACTCGAAACTGTTATTAACATCTATAGAATCATTTTGTACCCCAATGTATCGCGTCCACTTCAGTTAGATCCGCCGCAAACCTGTCAATGTATGTGTATAAAGTGGAAGAACTGGCAAAAGCCTTTCCAACTTCTACCCCTACTATAAAACTGATTGTTTTTATCAAACAATTTCTTCTTGAAACCTTTATTTCACATAAACAAAACCAAATTAAATAAAAATTACTTGACAATGTTAATAAGTTTCCTTTAAATACCTACCTATGTTTTTATAGTTGTAACAAGCTAATATTACTGATAATTATTAAAAATTGATGTTATAAAAAATTCCTCAAACTGTATTTAAATAAAGTTTAAATATTTAAAGATATAACACCAATTCTTCAAAATCATCGATGATTTTTCCTTATTAAAATAACCTTATTCTACTCGTAAAATATTTAAATCTAATAAATATATAGATAAAAATATTAGTCTTTAAAAGAGAGAAATCTTTTTGTGCCAGACAAAAAGGAAATACCTACAATTCAACAAATGTCAACAGTTCAGTAAAATTTAAGTATTCTGCTTCAATGGGTACATAATGAACTGCTACCAAGCGAGAGTCACCTTTAGGTGTTCCATAAATAGGCAGAAAGAAATACCACACACCTTAAATTCTTCCGACTTCCGACCAACTGTCCTTACATTATTTCTATTAAAAACAATAGTGAAGGCTGTTGATAATGATATCAGAACAGAAATCCTGGAGAAGGTGCTACTCCACCACAGCCAGTACTCGTACTACCGAGCAGGCACATCGACAGAAACTACCCTGGTACAATTGACTGACGAAATACAGGATGTATTGACAAACAAAGAAAAGTTCGTGTATGCCTTATTAGACATAGAAGGGGCCTTTGATGGTACTGGAATTTAGAGGAGTAGATACTTCCACATCCAAATGCTATCTACGAGAATGACAAAGACATACAAGGCAGGACACACCATCTTCATCTGCACGACCAAAGGCTGTACACAAGGATGAGATTTTTCTCCACTAATATGGAGCCTAACTGTCTTTACAGATTGACTAACCTCGTCATTCCCTGTCAATGTCATATTTGCGAGAGGCAGGTTTGAAAATATATCTTATTTTTCAGTTATTTGAAAAAGTTATTTATATAAGATATTTATTTTAACTCCTATACACAGTTAAAAATGTATCAACTTATCATTCGCCCTGTAAAGTGTTCGAATCTTTGCTGAGGCGGAGGTTTTCAAATTTTCTATAAATTTATTTTTACTTCTAGGAATTTTTTTTTTTCGGAGAAGTAATTTATAATCATTAATCTTTGTACAAATACTGATTGAAATATTTTTAATTGATTTATTCGCACTTCCGTGTTACGGAGTATTCAGCTTCTAGGAAATTTATGTATTATTTATCATGCTGAGTTGTAAATATTTTAATAGTATTAAACGCACGCAAATTGTTTAATACATTCTCATTAGTCTATTCTTATTTAGATAATTAATTTTGATTTAAATTTATTCAACTAATTTTAATTTAATTGAGATACGAAATGTTACAAATATTTTAGAAAATAATAATATTTCTTATATAGGTTTTAGAATCGCAACATTCGTAAATGTAAACTCTATGTGAAACAGCCTTTATACACGTATTCACATTCGAAGATCTGATGCTACAGGAGATTAACGCTAATTAGGTCTAATAAATATCTTTCTCATGTAATACTGATGCTATACTTAAGAAATATACATATCATTCATAAAAGCAAACTAATTTCCGTACCTATTAATTCTGATAAAGGGAACTGAAGTAAGCAATAAGCAAGGAATAATTGAATGTGCTAAACGGAAGAGCAATTATATTGATATTAAAGCGGTTGTTGAATAATTTGATTGGCGATGAGTATGAGCATCAATTAGTTCTTTGTTGTAGTGCAAAAAGATATGCATAATATGATTTTTTACGGAATGAATCAATGTAGTAATCTCAGTTTACTAGAAAATTCTCAAATTTAATTTTTTAATTATCTTTTACTTTACTATTTTTTTGAAGTTCATTAATTCGTAATATTTATTAGTCCCACAATAGATCTGAAAAGGTCGCGGTGGACAAGGACAAATAACTCCTAATCTAATCTAATATTTATTACAGTTTCCACCAATATGAAATTAAATAAAATACTTATCTAAATTGTTGTATTTCTTTTTCTTTTTTGTTTAATATAGGACACTATTCTACAATATCGGTATGGTTTTGACCTGTCCAAAATCTTTTTTTTTTATTAATTGGCTGTGTTTGTAAGATGATTTGTTTTAAAATTAAGAAATGAATAAACAATAAATTTAGAATAAGATAATAAGCAGGGTGTATCAATGATGCATGGGTGGTGATAGCTGCTTTCCTATTTTAGATAGGAAAAAAAAGTTGTAGGGAGCTATATTCCAAAAATACCAAAATACCTACAGAGTGTCTGATAAATATGTGACCTATCAAAGTTTTTTTTTTAATAAAACACCCTATATATTTTCACTCGATAAATAAAATAAATAAATAATTATAATTGCATAAGTTGATAAAAGATGCTATGAAATAGCTTTACCGCGGCAGTCCCCGAGTGCCACACGTATTTTTTTCAGTTTTTTTAATTGAATACCCTGTAAATAAGACCGTACCAGAATAGTCCACTCTATGAACTTGCAGAAAATGTTGCTTACTTGATTTCCATCTGAAATGTATCGTAATTCTTAAGGAAATCATGAAAAGTCATAATAGTAACTACAATTTATTTATTTAATGCTGGACAAAAGAGGTAACAAAACAAACTCAAGCGTAAATTCACAGCAATAGAAGGTCAACTTTAATTTGTGCTTAGCTCAAAATGGGAGATTTTGAAAATATCTGTTCTGAAATTACGCTTTTTTAAATTGAGTTTAAATGCTGGACAAAACAGCATTTAATAAATATATCGTTATTGCTTTTATGACTTTTTCATACTTTTCTCAAAAATTAGATACATTTTCGGTGGAAATCAAGTAGGCAAACCCTACATTTTCTACAAGTTCACAGTGTGCTTCAGGGTCTGGTAACTCAAATGGAAAATCATGCGGAAGGTAATTTAGTACCACTCCACCTAACGAGATAGCGTTCGTATTAAAATGACTGTTATCAATGTTAACTCGTGCAAACCTTCAAACTTCAAGAATTTTTTAAAATGACTGTTGCAGTGTAAGGTGCATTGAATTTTGATTCATCTAGATATATTTTCAATACCTTCCAAATTTAAGCATCTTTTCAAAAGATAGGAAGAGGGGTTTCAGCAATGAACAATATAGTACAAAATCAAATAAAAATATAAATATTTGACTAATTTCAAATCATAAAACAGTCAATATGTAAAACAGTAATATTGTAAATAAAAATTGTAAATATTGTAAATATTGTAAATATTGTAAATATTGTAAATATTGTAAATATTGTAAATATTGTAAATATTGTAAATATTGTAAATATTGTAAATATTGTAAATATTGTAAATATTGTAAATATTGTAAATATTGTAAATATTGTAAATATTGTAAATATTGTAAATATTGTAAATATTGTAAATATTGTAAATATTGTAAATATTGTAAATATTGTAAATATTGTAAATATTGTAAATATTGTAAATATTGTAAATATTGTAAATATTGTAAATATTGTAAATATTGTAAATATTGTAAATATTGTAAATATTGTAAATATTGTAAATATTGTAAATATTGTAAATATTGTAAATATTGTAAATATTGTAAATATTGTAAATATTGTAAATATTGTAAATATTGTAAATATTGTAAATATTGTAAATATTGTAAATATTGTAAATATTGTAAATATTGTAAATATTGTAAATATTGTAAATATTGTAAATATTGTAAATATTGTAAATATTGTAAATATTGTAAATATTGTAAATATTGTAAATATTGTAAATATTGTAAATATTGTAAATATTGTAAATATTGTAAATATTGTAAATATTGTAAATATTGTAAATATTGTAAATATTGTAAAAATTGTAAATATTGTAAATATTGTAAATATTGTAAATATTGTAAATATTGTAAATATTGTAAATATTGTAAATATTGTAAATATTGTAAATATTGTAAATATTGTAAATATTGTAAATATTGTAAATATTGTAAATATTGTAAATATTGTAAATATTGTAAATATTGTAAATATTGTAAATATTGTAAATATTGTAAATATTGTAAATATTGTAAATATTGTAAATATTGTAAATATTGTAAATATTGTAAATATTGTAAATATTGTAAATATTGTAAATATTGTAAATATTGTAAATATTGTAAATATTGTAAATATTGTAAATATTGTAAATATTGTAAATATTGTAAATATTGTAAATATTGTAAATATTGTAAATATTGTAAATATTGTAAATATTGTAAATATTGTAAATATTGTAAATATTGTAAATATTGTAAATATTGTAAATATTGTAAATATTGTAAATATTGTAAATATTGTAAATATTGTAAATATTGTAAATATTGTAAATATTGTAAATATTGTAAATATTGTAAATATTGTAAATATTGTAAATATTGTAAATATTGTAAATATTGTAAATATTGTAAATATTGTAAATATTGTAAATATTGTAAATATTGTAAATATTGTAAATATTGTAAATATTGTAAATATTGTAAATATTGTAAATATTGTAAATATTGTAAATATTGTAAATATTGTAAATATTATAAATATTGTCAATATTGTAAATATTGTAACAAGGGTCGATTTTTCAACTGAGTAAAGTTACACGTAGGGTTACTCAGCAATTAGTTACTTTCAACTTAACTCAGAGGTAAAAGATCTGACTGTTAAAATAAAGATATGTTGATTGATTGAGACAAGAAAATTGAGAATTATAAAGTGGCTCTAATGTTAAACTTAATCAATATTGTAGAAAGGTATTAGCAGTTATACATCACCCTTAGAATTGCGAAATAATTTTCTACTTTAGCTAGATTTCAAACAGATAATATTATATTAAGAAAACCGGAATAATGTACTAATCCTAAATAATTAACCTGGAAGATATTCAAGCGGAATGATAATTTTACTTATTTTAATCCATGATAAACTTTTAGCACAACCCACGTAAATCACATTTAGTCGCAAACTCGAATTTTATATTCTAAGTTTATTACCCGTCTGGCTGGAAGTCCGTAATATACACAATTTAATTTCTATAAATTTTATTTCCTCCGCCTCTGTAGGGTATTCGGCCTCTCACACAATTTGAGATAACAAAGTTTATGCATGATGATGGTAAAAATGATATCGAAAATAGGGAAGAAGAGTTACGACGAGATAAGCCAAATCTAATAAAATAAATGGCGAAAGTCGGTTCATAATTTTTCGATTTCAATTTGGGAGTTTTTATCGGCGTCCCGTTTTTTATCTTTGGAATATTTCGGGCACCCAAACCTGTCTGTAAATTCTTCTTTATTTGAATGTGGATCAAAAATAACAAATCAGATCTAGTTTTTGTGTAAATAAAAAGGAAAACGAAATATTCTATTTTATTTCGTTGTTGTAGCTAATTGTCTAATAAAGTCCTTTATTGATCATGAGGCCAATGAGGCGATCAAAAGTAATAAGCAAGCTGAAGATGAAAAAGAGAGCCGGAAGAAGGATACAAACCAGATATACACTTGCGTGCATACCACTGTAAACTTTTGACTTGAACTATATTTTTTTCTAGAGTTTCAATTAACAACGGATGACTCACCGTATCAAAAGCCTTGCTTATAAAAAGACATAAGCAAGGCTTACCATTTTCTAAGGATTTGTATATTTTTTTGTCAGGTTTATGATAGCGTCAACAGTTGAAGATTTTTCTTTGAAACCATACTGCTTATCAGACAACAAGTTATACTTTTTGTACTGATATTTTAATTATTACTTCAAAATGGGTCATATTAAGATACACATATATAGATAATCAAACACACGAGTAGTTAGAAAGGATCAGTCTGAGATGAGCAGCAAATGAAAAATATGGGACATTATTCTTAAAGGATTATACCAAAAGACAAAACATAAATTCTAAATAATTCTATAATAGATGTATCGTGTACGTGTATCCTACCAGTGATGACCTATGGAACAGAGATACTTAAAGTCATCAAAGCAGTAGTAATAAAGTAGACGATGTAGGTAAATGGAAGAATTATAAAATTGAAACAGAACTAGGCACGACATGAGAAGTAGGCATGACATGTTGTAAATAGAAAAGAGAGACAGGTGGGAAAACAAGATCCAAGGAGTAGATAGAAGTGGTTATGAAGGATCATCTGAGATGGGTAGCAAATGGAAAATATGAGATATTATTCTTAAAGGACTATACCAAATGACAAAGCACACATTCTAAATTCTATAATAGATGTATCGTGTATCCTACTAGTGAAGAGGTATGGGAGAGAGACACTTAAAATCATCGAAGCAGTAGTACTAAAGTAGAGGATTATGAAACTGAAATAGAAGTAGGCATAACATTTTACGGATAACAAAAAAATAACAGGTGGGTAAATAAGATCCAAGGAGTAGATATAAGGGACATATCAAGGTCCAGCAGTGGACTGAGAAGTTCTTTAGATGATGATTACGAATAGGTCATTACACAATATGTCTTTCATTAGTTTCTTCTCTTTAGTAAAAGGTTCGTTGATAACAGATGTTTTTATGCTCTTAGTACATTAAATTGGATTATAAAAACTGAATAACTGATGTCTCCATTAAATTTGTCACCTATAAAGCAAAATAAAAAGTGATCCTCAAAAAATATTTCTAAAGTAAGCCATGAAAAACAAAGACAGCAATACCAGTCATATCTGTGATAAATAGGCACGGGTCAAAACTATAGAAATATTTTTTAGGATCACTCCATATTTAATGAGTGATTTAGTTCAAAGACATTGAAAAATCTGACACATCAGATGTGACAAGAGCTTCTTTTATTTTCACCAATTTTTTTTTTATTTTAGTAGAATAAGATAATAAGAGTGGGAAAAAATGTAATATTTTAAAAAATATCTAGAATAGATCAGTAAAAGTGATGCCACAAAATGTATATTTACTATTTCTATTTAATTCAATTAAATTGGTTTCATATTAACTGGATCAAATTTTCCAATGACCATTATGATGATATATTTGTGCCAGTTGAGTTCTCAAGAAGGGGTTAATGTGGATGGAGTAAACTCAAGGAAATATTTTCACATAAACAAAATGGTTATTAATAGATATACGATTTGCCATGATATAATCGATAAGACCTTTGGAACTACTGTACCGAATACAATTTTATTCCTAAACCTCTGTATAAACGATAAAGGAATAGCGTAGTTTCAGGTAAGTTGTTCAACTGGGCGGAAGGAATTTAAGCTATTGACAGTGTTTTGATTTGACGAAAAGGGTTAACAGTGAAGAAAAAGAAACAATTATATAATCATTATTATTTACCATTTGCTTTTTATGTAATTTAGATCATTGATGGTGTACCCAAAGTGAATAAACACAATTTATTAGATCTAAAAATTTTAAAACAAACTTTCAATAATGGATATAATTCAAAATTTGTAAAAAAAAATCAATTTTATATCTTTCGTTATTAGGAAAAACAGTCAAAATTATTTCTAAATTATTCATTAATAATCAGATAATAATTATACTGTATATATACTATAATAATCCTAAAAACACACTTAATACAACTCAGCGTTTGAAATGTAGGATCTGCTTTTGAGAGTCATCCTCTCCTATTTTTGAGTTAACTCATTAGAGCTTACCCGTGGGACCAAAGTCTTTTACTATGAGTACTCTTTTTACATTTTTAGACCAAGCTAGAATGAACCGCGGGACGGTATAGATCCGTGCCATCATTGGTTCTCTTGAATTAATTTTATTAGAACCCGGGTTGGCGCGATGTAATCCATGCAAGTGATTTTTGTTTTTTTTAATGTTGTAACTGAATAAACATTATTTAATTAATTTTCACAACATGTGTTCACTTTAAGGATTGCATAGGTACACCTCGATTGAGCTTCCCCGTACCGTTTCTGGTTCTCTTTTAGAGCCATCGACGAACCAACGGAATTAATTCTATCCATGTTGATCTTTAAATTTAAATAAAATATAAATAATTTTTTCATTTAGTTTTCAAAAATTATAAAAACAACCATTTCAATTTTCTAAATTCCTTATTAAATATTTAAACAAATTCTCATTTTCTTGTTAATTCTTCTAGATGAGTGTACAAGTACACATCGAGTCAGTTGTGCCATTCATTTTAGACCCAGCGATGCCACAATGGAATCAATAGACCTATGTTGTTATTGCTGATCTCTATTACTCAGGCGCAAATTCTACTTTCGCCTAAAATCATAAAAATGTATTGTTGTTATGTTTTCTACCATTAGTTCCACTTATAAATCCGCAAATGTCATTTTGTTTTTGCGTTTGATCCAGAGATGTAATTAAAATAAGCGCGTGTTTGCAAATTTAACAGTTTAATTATTGTTTTTTAAGTAGTTTTTTAAACATTTTTTGTTATTTGCCGTACTGCGAGTTTTATGATGGCAGACACGAAAACAAAATGCAGACAATACAGTTTGGACTATTTAAATTTTGGATTTATACCATCTTTATCAAATCAAATTTGCCGATGTGTCTCATGTGTGAAAAAGTATTCCATGGGGTTTTGAGGTATCAGTTTATTTTGAATATCAGTTCATTTTGAAAAAAGAGTCTCTTGCCCAAAATAGTTTGGGAATCCCTGATTTAAATAGATCCAATTAAAAAAAAATGTTAATACATTTTTAACAATTGTTGAGAAGATGGGAGAAATTTTAATGTATCTACATCTTATTTATTCACAGAAATTAATTTCTTTGTTAATCTTTTTAAAACCTTTGTAATCAGTTTTGTAGTTTTTCCTCCCACGCAAGCCAAGCTTCGGGAATTCCTCAATTCGAATTTAAAGGATTCTAATTTGATTAGTTTGGCCAGCATAAGTCTCACTCTTGTTATTTTGTAATAATTGTTTTAATCTGCAAGCGTTTTGCAGAATATTTTCTTTTTTTAATAGAATTAGCACAAAATACAAAGTCTTTCATTGCTAATGTTAGCTGTGTCCACACAGCCACAAAATCTTATGGTTCTCTTTAAAAATGTATAGGACATAACAATCTACATTTATTTATAACCCTATCCATAATTTTGCAGATAATAGCAGAATGTATGTAAGTTTGTCTCAAGCCAGCATACGGGTTCGATACCAGAAGGTGTACTGTCATTCTTAATGTAGATCATGAACTTATTACTTACTTGAGACTCACAAACACAATCCTATTTACTTTCCATTAGAAACAAACCAACCAATATCCAATAGCTAATCAGGCTCTTTCCAATTTGTACTGAATAGAATAAGTTTTGTAGATATTTGACAAGATATAATCTTTGCATAATCATATTAATATTGTAGCGTGTAACCTTACACCGGTTTTTCATTAAAATAGGGATGTGCTTGTTTTGTCCAGCAGTTTTCGTGCTCAGTATTTCTAAACAGGTCCTTGTATACACGCATTTAAACCACTGTGATTACCTAATTTGGTGGATCGACAGGCGACGGCTGATTTCTGTCAACTGACTGTCGAAGGCGTTTCTTCGCGAGCTTTTTTCCATAGATGCAAGGGATTTTCTGCGATACTCTGTGCGAGTAGGTGGCTGCCCTGTATTCAAGATGTCTGTCTAGCGTTTCCGCCACGACGATAATTGTGGGTATATGTTCAGTTTGGGGTAGTTAGGACATCTATTTAAGTTTAACTAGGCAATTTATTTCGTTTTGGAGGTTTGTTTGGTTATTTTAGCTCTTTCTGTCAAGAATTTATTTAGTAGAGGGCGCTGAGGGGACATCTATTTGCCATTAAGGTATATTGGTATTATTGGTTCTTGGAAGTGAAGTCGCTTCTTCCTTCTTCGAATTTGGAGATTCATTTTTGGCGCGTGGATTAGTAAAGGCGGTTTCAAAATTTAGTGGAATTCTTTTCCATCTATAACTGGGATATTGTGAAACAATCTTTTGTTTAAAATTACAACAGTGTGTGATTTAGTTGTATTTTTGGTTGAGCACATGTTGTAAGAGCTCTTAAGAGGATATATTTAACCACGTTTTAGATCTCAGAGGTAAGTTCCTTCTGCGCAGCACTTAAACTGCGTCATAGTAGTTCTTTTTGTAAGGCCTTCGTCTTTTATTTCAGTGCCCACATATATATGTAATTTTTTCTGGATAAGTTGTTCACGAATTTGCAGTTCGATCTGATTTGGTGCTTCGTCATCCCCCTATTGCTGTTAAAGGGGTAATTATAGTTTGATTTTTAGTCAGCATGCTTACTTAGACGATTATTAACCCTAGTTTATGTTTCTTTTCGTTATATATATTTTCAGTATATGGGATTGACTATTAAGGGGTAGTATTTTAAAACCTAAAGGGTGTAATTTGCCTATTAAATGTAATTGTTGGAGAGAACTCGCTTCACGAGCCGTCTATCTTGTTGCTTTCTAAATCTGAAGATTACCTACATAAATTGATAAGCCAAACTTTAATTTAACTGGTAAACGTTGAGTAGTTACTACCTATTTCTAGACCTCGCTTCACGAGAAGGCTATGTAGGTACCTGGTTATTTAATTTTAACTTCTTTATTAACCAGGGATAAATAGTTATTGCTGTTTTATCTTATACATTTTCTTTAGGGTACTTGTGACGGGCCAATACTTCTTGTGACGGGCTAGTATTTTTGTGACGGGCTAATATTCCTGTGACAGACTAGCACTCCTTGTGACAGGCTAGCACTTCTTTTGGCGGGCTAGCAACCTTGTGATGAGCTAGAAAACACCTTTATGACAGACAGTTCGATTTGTATGCTGCTAACGAAGCAGAGATAGTAGGACATCAACCGTCTACTAGATTTTTCCCAGCTGGAAAGAAGTCTCGGTTTACTGCAAGTTTTTGCTCACTTTTTTATATTACTATTTTTTTAATCTATTTTATTGGAGGGGTATTAGTACATAACTTAATCTAAACCTAATGTAAACGAGATTTAGGGGTGTATAAATTACAGTAGATTTTAATAAACCCGTAAACATCACCAAGAGCTCTTCGTGGGGTATAATATGTATGGGTTACTATTTGATTTTAATAAGTAACAGAGTTTTACTCGTTTTTACCCCTAGCGACCGTAAATAGATCACTATTATTTATTATTTATTTATTTTGATACATACAGTACATACCTCATGTGTCACAGTTTTAAGATTACCCTTAGTCTAATGTAGCGTTTTAGTAGTGAATAATACTTCCAGTGATGCTGGATTTATCGTTAATAGTTGGGGAATCTAATCGTTAATGTACTAAATGATTTAGTTGTTAAATATTGTTTATTTCGAAGTGTGAACGAGGTTGACCCCATGTCAACACACAAAAATTTATATTATTAAAACTTGGGTATACAAATATATTGATTTTTTCTTGTTATTTAACCCCAACTTGCTAATTGTCTGTTTAATTTCATAATCAGGTTGGTCAATAAAACCTATAGTAAGGTAACGGTTTATAATAGAAGGAGCATACTTGAGGGCCTTCGTAGAGGAGATGCATTTGATTTGGCTATTTGGAGTCTTATAGTGGACCGTCTTTGGTATTGTTGGATGTGAGTAAACTCCTAACAGGGTACATGACTGGGCACGCCCCAGTAAAGGGACACTTGAACAAAATTGGCATGTAAAATGGGGAACTCATGTGCCGACTATGTCACAAGAAAACCAGAAACGGCCAAACACATACTGTGCGAATGCGAAGCTGTAGATCGCAAAAGACAGGCTCTTTTTGGACAACCCCAGGTTGATCCAACAACGTATAGAACCCACTCACTCAATGATCTGTACAAACTTGTACAAGGTACAAAGGTGACAGAGTGGGTGCTATGAACTAACATGGGGTAAAACACAATAAGCCAATAGGCTTCAGTGTTATTCGAAGACACATAGTCAGACGAGCCCAGGAGAAAGAAAAAAAACTCCTGGCGCCCACTTACATACATAACTTTTGCTACGACTCACCCCTTCTTCACTGTAGTTAGTTGGCATCCAACACTTGGATTAATATAAATCCCACCTCAAGTGCTTAGTCGTAGAAAGTAGGTAGCAATATTTAGCTCTGCTGTTGGTGAGGAAGTAAATAAATAAAGTAAATCTTCCCGTCTAAACTGATTTCTAATACCTTACCTCATTGAACACTTGTACTTAGCGCAGCTCCGAACAACTAGAATCAACTGATAAGAATACGAGTACATCTGTTTCAGCTAATACACTATAGATTAGCAAAAACGGCTAAGAAATATTGTGGCGACTGCCCCACGGTACTTAAATAATTGCAGGAATTTGTATAGAACCAAGAAGAAAAGCCTCATGATCACATTAACTTCGAATCAATGTGTTCCAATAAAAAAACAAGATAACTACAGCAATATTATAAGCGAAGGCGCAAAAATATATCTAATTAATTATGTCTATAACACACCCTGTATGTAATGCAATTTTATCCATCCATAATCGGTCAAGGAACTCGCAAGACTTGACCATCTGCAAAGTTCCCATATTGGTATGGGAATATCTAACGAGATTTTTCTCAAAAAATCCGCCAGCATATAAGTAAGAAGCTTATATAGTTAGCTATTTATTATTACAAAACCATAATGCGGTTTCTATAGAACGTAGTTTCAACAAAAAAATGCAACTTGAATACTAGCCGCTGAACAAGATAGATTAAGACGGCCCTAGCATTCAGTTTGAATATTATGTGATGTTCGTTAGTATGACCTGTGTTTATCGGGAAAATATGCAGCGAAAATATAAAACTAAAATTAAAATTAGAATATTCTAGTATATTTTATGATGGTACGATGGTTCTAGAATCCCAGAGGGAGACGTATTGTTTTTTTATAAACCCCCAACAAATAGTTTATACCGGATATACGATAGTTTCTTTCTTTTTAGCCGATATTTTTTACAACTCTGAGTTGACTGACGTCTCCTATACATGGGTTTTAAACTAAATCCTTGCAGATGACACTCACTGATGGTCCCGCCAACCACTTCACAAAATTCCAACCGGAGGTACTACCGTACCATTTTGCAGATTATAGCACTCTAAAAATATACACATACATTTAACAAAGTAGGCGCGAAAATAACTGCTAACATACACATACGTATGTTATTTTCGTAATAAATGCAAAGCATAGTAAAAATTTAATGTTTTTTATTAAAAAAAACATTAAATAATTTATTACCCTACTTTGTAACAAAAAGTAATCAAAAATAATTTACAGGAACAGAAAAACTAATTAAAATCGAAGCTATTTTTTAGATAATTACTAGTGAGTACATGTAGCATTATATGCGACCACCAAATTGTTAGTGAAAAACCATTTAAACGTAAGGAAAAATTTTAAATTTTCCGACTCCATATGCCAGAAAAAATAGAAAAACGTATTTATATCAATTTTTTTAATAATTCCTAAAAAATGTTTCACTTTTTATTAATTTCTTCTGCCCCTGTCACAAAAATCCTGTCGTATGATATATCAATCGACGCATCTCGTGAAGCCACCTAATGCTTCTTTAGATTTTTGTCTCACTCATCTTTTAAACAAAATTTTTCCCAGAAAAGCAATCGACACTAATTTTCCTTTATTTTCGTAGAGTTTTTTTTCGAAAAATTTGCAGAAAAAATCGAAAATTAAACGAAAGGAAATTTACCGAAACAAATAAACCTGCTGTCGGAAAAAAATTCCTAAACAATCTGAATAAGAAAATTTAAATTTTTTGAAACAGACAACATGTACTTAGGTTCCTTTTATTGAAATCTTTGAAATTGCACGATAAACATGATTTTAGCAAAATAATTAAGGAATGACTAATTTGTGTTATCAGGTAAGAAAATGAAATTACTTCGTATTATCATATAAGGTAATGAAAATACACGTCACACAATGTACCTAATTTCTAAACCAAAATGTGTTGCTAAAGAGTTATTTTGTATTATCAAAAATAAAAGAAAATTACACATTTCACCAAGAGGTAAACCGCTGAGGTACAAAAGACTGGACTAGGCAACGATTAAAGGATACCCACAATAGATCTGAAATGGTCGAGGTGGGGGAGGCCACACGGCCCATAGTCCCAATTAAGACCCCGCACACCGCTTATGGAAAAGTGACTACCTGTTAAATGTCATAATTTTTTTATATGTTGCACTTCTCGACCTCTTAAGCAATAGTGTCTATGGAACCATTTAGATCCTATGTCTGGTTTTTGAGATATAGGGTGTTAAACTTAAGAAATACCACTAATTTGATAGCGGTTATTTCAGGAAAAAGCTAATCGATTATAATTTTTTGTGCCAAATCTTATTGTAACATCTTTTGGCATTCTACGAATATAAAAAGGGGTGAAAAATTATTTTCCTTTACAGGGTGAGCCACAAATGGACATGATTTTGATAATTCCTTTTATTGTTCTAGAAGGTGAAAATATTTGCTAAAAATTAAATTATTGCTCTATTTATCATGTCTAATGATAACACAAATGACATTAGGTGCTATTTATACAATTTATACAATTTTTTATAAGTAATAATGTGAAACGCAGTATTTTTACGGACTTTTGTGTATTTACATATGTATAATTATCTAATTAATTGACTACAGGGTGATTTAATAAATATATTGATAGTTATTATATCGAATGTGTCAAAAAACAATTTGTTTAAGCACTCTATACTTTTTTATTAGCCGTGTAAAAGTATACATATTTTTTCAATGGCGTATCATCCATCCTGTAGAAGATATTTTATAAAATTGTATCTTTTTTCTATGATTAGTTTTTAAGATACAGGGTGTTAAACTTTAAAAAATTACCTTTTTTTATTACCACTTATTACTGGAAAAAGCTAATCAATTACAATTTTGCGTGTCTAACATTATCGTGTGACACTCCATAAATATACACAAAAATATTTGTCTCCACAGGGTGAATCGTAAATAAGTAAGGACCTGTTTTTTGATAATTACTTTCATTGTTTTAGAAGTTGAAAATATGTACAAAAATAAATATTGCCATATTTATCATTGTTAATGATAATACAAAAGATTTTAGGTGCCATTTATACAAAGTGATTCGATTTTTTTTAATGAATGTGAAACTCAGTATTTGGTCTTTATTTATATTCGTGTAAAGCTAAAAGATATTTATTTTTTAATAATTTCAATAAAAAGGTCATAAAAAGTACAACCAGCGACGAAAGGAACATTTTAAATGATAGTATCTCAAAAGCCTATTACAGTTAAAAGCTAAAATTTTGGAAAATTACGTTATACTGAAAGAAATATTTATTTATTTATTAATTAATACATCCAACAGGCTTTATCAGCCCAATTAGAGGAGTATATAATATATTTAAAAATACAAAGTTTGAGAATACTTAACTAAATTACATTTTAATTACCTAATTTGATACCAATCTGTAACATTGCTCTCTAAATTGGTAAAATTTTAGAAAAAATGTATCAAAAGAATACTGATTGAGACTTCTACACATTGTAGATAAAGAACTGTGAAAGTGATCTTGTGAATTTGGCACTTGAATATTATGAAATGTTATATTTGACCTGGACATAATACGTGGGATATGAAAATTAAATTGATACAGCAGAGAAGATGAAACTATAGAATTATTAATTAATTTATAGATGAATATCAAATCTACTATTTCTCTTCTTTTTCTCAGACTCACAAAACTGAATTCTTCTAACAATAAATTATAGTCATAGTGACGAATAGGATAACGACGATGTTTTTTAAAGTAAATAAATTTTAAAAACTTCCTTTGGACAGATTCTAATGCAATTATGTACTTTAAATGATTAGTATTCCAATCACAACTGCAATACTCCAGTTTGCTACGAACTAGTGAAAAATAAACAGAGAAGATTTAAACTTTTTACAGTTGTAACATTTTAAAAGTCCAATTAAAAATGTTATTTTAAATATGTGCCATCCTGTATAAATAGTTTTCGATTAATTTAAATTCAATTATCGCCGCACGCAATATTCCAAAGAAAGGGAAATTTCTTGAAGTGGGAGTACCATTTAACCAAACGATTTCGCCATTTAGATTTTTAAATTTCATTTACGATTGCTCTCTCTTCATATCTGGTGGTGTTTGGCTGTAAAAGTGGTAAGCATAAAAAAGTATAATGTCATTATAAAATATCTGGGTAGAAATAATATTCAAACCTATTGTTAGTTATTAGTTTTTATTGATAGTAAAGTTACATTTTTCAAAATATGTTTTTATGATTCATTCTGGTTGCTGGAACGGCACAATGTTTATAGGCATTAGTTTTTATTGTATCTTGACTCATTTTTAAAAAGTAGATGTTTCAAATTTAATTTATATCTCGTACAAGAGCCACGTGAAAAACAGAATCTATTTTTGTTTAGAAAACGAATAAGTGCAGCTGTAAAACTAAACGCTGAAAATTAAAAGCTGGAAAATCAATTGATGAAAACTAACTGGTAAAAGCCGACAGTTAAAACTCACAAAAAGTTACAAGGAAGAACGAGAACAAAGAAAGAGGTATGCTGTTCATGTTCGAGTAACCGAAATAGGCGTTGGTTCCCGATTTGTAGAAATTTCAACTACCTCCGAAGGAAGTTGCTAGCAAAAAGCAAAAGTGGTAACTACTAGTGGCTAATTTTATGTATGATGAGATAAAAAATTATTACCTGATAAACTTTCAATGATTTGTTCCTGAACAGTTTCTTTTTTTATCTAAATAAAATAAGTTCATTTTTATAAATATATATGTTGAATCTTATTTTTTAAAGGTTACAACAATTCTCTTTTATTCAATTTAAATTTTGTATAAGTTTTTAATAACTTCTTTTTTTCGATAAAGCTAGAGTTTATAATTCTCACTAGCTTTTAAAAATAAAAAAAGAGAATTATTGGTGCCCAACATTTTCTAGAAAATTATTACCCCAAAGGTGTCTATTAGAAAAGCCGAATTGACGACTGAGAAAAATATAGTCAAAGTGCTCATTTATTTCTTTTAATCTTTAAAGATAAGTAATGTTTGATATTAAATTTTACTGAGCTAGTAAAAATCTCTTATAAGTGTTTTGAAATGAACATTTTATCACAAGGCAAGGCAAATTGCACAGTTTCTAATAACAAAACCCAAGATTTTTGTTGCACTTGTACAGTGTTTTCAATGTGTTCCGAAAAAGTCAGTTTGTTGTCAAATAAGATACCTAAATCTCTGTAATTATATATCCGGGGAATATCAAGAGTATCTAATTGATAACACCGGTCGACACGATTTTTGGGTCTGACTTCTGCATATGAAATTTTGGTTTCTCCTATGTTACAAATAAAGGAAAACATAATTTTTCTTTTCAAAGTTTGCTTATGTAGAAACTAGAGCAATTTTTCGAATTTTCAAGAAAAATTTATAATTTTATTTTTAATTACGATTAACAAAGTTTTTGCCGAACATCAAAGTCATTTTAATTCAAGAATTGTGATAAACAATAGCATATAAATGTAAAATAACAAAAAATCAAGTTCAGAAATGACTATTTTTAGAAGTTCTCTTGTTTGTATGGGCTTTCTCGTATTAAACCCCAAATGTAATCTTGCGTCATATTCTCGTTGTACTGCTCTTGGTAACGTTGTTCAAAGTCCATCACATCTTGGTAAAAACATTCTTCTTGCTTCTCTGAGTAGGCATCCATATTGTTTTTAAATTGATCCAGGAGAGAATGTAGCATATTGTGACGATAGTCTAATTTATTTATAGTTTATTTATTTAAAACTCACTATTTACAATTTATTTCAGACGTACTATTTAATTTATATAATACTTAGGCACTTACTAACGATTCTAATTTATTTATTACACTTTAACTTTTCATTACAATGTTCTATACTAAACTAAACTGTGCGCCGATAAGTCGGCTATTTATACCAAGCCAATTTTGTGCCCGTAGCTTCCAGAGGTTCCCATCTCTATGACTAAACGGCACTCTCCGCCCGTTCTAGCCATGTCTAGTGCCTCAGCGACATTCCCGAACGTTCCGTCGCCTTGAGCACGAGTCGGTTGCCATCTGAAGGTCGCGCGTACACAGGGTAGGCTTTAGGAATTTCATGACAATATGAAGTTTATGAGACATTTACAGCCCATAATTTTAAAAATTTCAAGCATAATTCCAATCGACTCTTTAAAATTGCCAGCTCTGTTGTTACCAAGAAAACCATTAACTACTGCTTTAAGACTCGTCCAGGCTTGTTTTTCATGAGCATTGAGGAATTCTGTGAAATCATCACTGCTCATTATTTGTTTTATTTGTGGTCCGACGTTTACACTGTCTTGATGCCATTTTCTAACTTAGTAACACACAAGGGCGGTTGTTACAGCTGTGATAGACAAATAAATACTCACTACTGTGCCATTCACAAAGATTGATCAGAGTGCTACCATCTGTTGCTCATAAAATAAATTAAAATCTTTAAAACTTATTTATCGATGCAAATCAGACAAAAGCAAACTTTAAAAGTTAAAAATGGAAATTTAAGTGTTTGTTGATGTCTAGAATCAGAATTCAAGCATTAGAACAAAAACCAAAAGAAAAATAATTTTTTTGTCGATTTGTGTAATCATATAAGACAGTGTTTACTTTCCTGGAAAATGACAGGACTTTGCATTTGTTAGTATTCAAAGATAGTTTATTTACGATACACCAGTTATGTAAGTTGAAAAGGTCGTTTTGAAGAGCAATGCAATCTGAGGTATCCTTTATTTCCCTATAAATTTTCATATCGCCTGCAAACAAAAGTGGAGAGTTGATACAATGACAGATGTCATTATTAAAAATACAAATAATAATGGGCCCAAATTCGAGCCCTGAGGAACCCCTGACGTTGATACGAAATTAAAAGATTTGGCACTCTCGTATTCAACATATAACTGTCAATCAGGTAAAAAAAACTTTCAACAGTGATTGCATACTCTTTGAAACACCAAATTGTCTCAGTTTCAGAAGTAATTGTTTGTGAGACACCCGAGATTAATGCGATTGGTCTGTAATTTGATATGTTACAGAACATTAAATATTTATCAAATTAGTCATCCTGTATATAATACCGCTAATCCCATTAACGCTGATGAAAAAAATATTGTCCAGCGTCGACATCTACTAATCATATCGTACGTTTGTAACGTATTTTTTTACGATTTAAGAAATAATTCTAGTAATATTTTTTTTTCGTATAATTACATAATTTGTGGTTAAGTTATTAAAAAGAAAAATATAAATTCATGTTTTTCCTTTTTTGCTGGACCACGCAACCTCGTTTCAATTGACTTTCCGAGCCAGTCTGAGGGATCCCATCCGCTCCTGAAAGCATTTTGTTCAAATACTGTTAGACAGAAAAATATCGAATTTATTTCAAGAGTCATCTGGGTGTTGTCTTTGGCTAACGTTAGCTGTTATTGGTATTAGTTAACATATCGAAAACAGAAAAACTATTATAGATTAAGTAATAATTACAATATTTTGTGTATTATTTTGTTATTTTCAAAAGAATTGTTTACAAATATTTAAAAAAGATCACCCATAAATATTATTACAAATAATAATGAAAATAACTTCGTGGTTTCAAAACATTACCTACACAAATTATCTTGAAATGAAACAACTAAATACTAATGAAAAAATATATAAAGTTTCCTTGACATTTTTTAATAGCGAAACGTTTCATAAATATAAAAATTTAATTTACTACCATTGTAGTTTTTCAGATTTAATTTATTACGTTTGTTAAAATCCTTTCACTTCGCATTTTTTTCAGGCAATACACATTTTTGCTTGAAACAGTTTATTTATGGTTATTTTTATTTCAACTAATAAAAAACAGTCCCAATTTGGTCATGAAAAATTAGGTCTAAAATAATAAAATAATTTATTTTTTTTACGCGATAATTAGCTAATAAATAAAATAATGAATTATTATAATATTTACATCGAGTCCTATTTGCTCTAAGAACCTTTAATTTTTTAGATAAATAGATATCGTTGAATCAATTTTTTTCGGTCAAAACTTGATTAAGATTTATATTACAATAATTAGAAAAGTTTTAGCTTTTAATTTTTGATTCAGTTTCCTTTTGATGGGTACTCCAAGTTTGAAACTAAACATCTATACCATATCTAGAAGAAAACAAATTTGTTTGGCATTTGAAACTCTCTTTCCCAACAAGTTTTTCCTAATCATCCTCCAATACCCAATTATTCAAACCCACATCAACAAATTGTATCTTGCTTGGAAAAGAACATTCTCAATATATGGTATCTATTTTTATTTATGGTCAATTAAAAAAAAAAAAAATTGGGTTCCTTCACCATTATTTGAATAAGCAAAGAAAACAAAAATAGATTTATCCTGAATGCAATAACTATAAATGTAAAATGAAGTTCTAAAAAAAAATATAACCGAATAGGCTTGTGATAATATTATAGTGATAATATTCCAAGACATTCCAATATACGTTGAAAATACACTGAGTGAGCTTTTTATAGTTAGAAACAGCCCCGCTGCGAGTGAAAGTATCGCTGAATATCCGCCACTGAGAACCTATAATAAACCACTAGAAAATATTCTCTTCAGTTCATCCCACAAGCATAGATTTGCGATATATAGGGCGATTCAAATTCAACATGTCTTGGCTATATCTCTGAACTCCTATGCAATAATTTTCTTTATATTCGTTCATTTATTTATTTACTTCTTCATTTTAATGTCTAATGTCAATTGCATCCATAACATCAATCACTATTCTTCTTATTATGATGTTTTTTTTTTATTACGTCTGATAAAATCACATTCTGTCACTTGTGATTTTTTGTAATTTTCTCTATATTTTTTTGTCATTATTTATATTTATTTAGTTTTCCATCTCCCTATCACTATATTTCACCCCTCATTCTACTATCTTGAGATTTAAAGGAAATTATTATTTGCCGTAGCGATCCGATGCAAGTTACAGATGATTTTTAAACTGGATGTATCAACAGAAACTAAATTACTGCTAATACGGCACCCATCTAATCCTACAATGAATTACGAAAATTAATTAAAAATGCACGTGGTTTGTACTGCCATTCGAAACACCTTCTCGCTCTCTACCAAAAAAACTACAGAATACTACGTAGTGTTATCTCAAAACTAATAAGCGAAACTTCATATAAATAAAATACAGGGTAGTACTTTACAAAGACTGTTCTAATATCTGTTTGAGCAGTATATTCTTGTTTATGTAAATGGGGTACATATTCATGATATCATGATCAAATGAGCTGGAGCTGCTATGGTTCTATTCCATCATTTACGGTCTTTGGATTCATTACCTCTATTCCATATTTGTTTTTCTGTTCTAATCGATGATCATTTTCCCTTCATTATCCATTATTCCGAGTTACAGTTAACACGTTTTTAATCATTATGTTTGTTATAAATACTTTCTTTCGGTTAAAATAGCTTACATAAGTCGTAGTTGAATTATGACTAGAGCGTAGGCAGGTTGAGCACTAAACTTATTTATTTATTATACAATACAATAATTAATAACAATTTGTTCGTTAAAAGAATGTCTTCTCGAACACACAAATGACAAAAAACGAAGAACAAAAAAAAAAAGGTGCATTTGTAGTAGACAAACTTTTAAACCATACAAGTAATTGGGAGATAAAGACTGATAATAACAGCAAAAAAAAGAGACAAAAGATATGAACTATGAGGCGGAATGTGAAATATATGTAAGTTTCTGGAGTTTAGTCTAGGAACGTGGAAGTTGATCATGTTGATTAACTCCATACAGTCAACAGACCCATTAATAACTTTGTGTAAAAATGTGACAGAGAGCATTATTCTGCATTTTACAAGACTGCAGGATTCGAATCGGTCATAAAAATATTCTTGTGGAGTGCCTCTAGCGGGAAATATATTATCTAGAATAAAAAAGGCAGATTTAAAAAATTAACGCTGAACTCTTTCTAGGTGAGTTATCTGATTATTATAAATTGGGCTCCAAATAATGCATACGTATTCAAGTTTAGATCGAACAAGAGCTGATAATAGTAAATTCATTGTATGGAACTCTCTAAAATCTTTCATGTTCCTAGTTAGAAACCCTAAGATCCGAAAAGAAGATGATACCGCCTTATCAATATGAGCACCGAATGTTAGCTTGGGATCGTAGTAGACACCGAGATCTTTTATCAACTCAGGCCTTGATAGCGTAATATCCTGAAGTATTTAATTAAATTGCATGATTGACTCTTTTCTAGAGAAAGTCATTATGTTGCATTTATTGGCATTTAGAGACAATTTGTTGGCAGCGCACCAATCATTTAATTGGTTAATATTACGTTGTAGAGAGTGGCAATCATTCAAGTTATTAATGGTGTGAAATAGTTTTAAATCATCAGCATATAGTAAATATTTTACATCAATATTAGTTACGATATCGTTAACAAAAATGTTGAAGAGGACCCAGAATAGAGCCTTGAGGAACTCCGGAAGTTTGAGAAAATACACGTGATTTGAGACCCAGACATTGAACAAATTGGGTGCGTCCAGATATATAGGATTTTATGACAGTTATTAGCTGTTCAGACATTCCGATCTGGTGAAGTTTTGTTAGTAGTATGCTATGATCCAATCTATCAAAGGCTTTGGAAAAATCAGTATAGATTACGTCTACCTGATTCTTTTTGTCAATTGCCTCACACAAGAACTGTGTAAAACAGAAGAGATTTGTTGTAGTAGAACGTCCTCTGATGAATCCATGTTGTTCAGGTATAATAACATTACGGAGCTTGAAAGAGAGATGATCATGCAAAATAATCTCAAATGTTTTTGAGAAGTTGCACAGAATAGTAATAGGCCTATAATTGCATATTTCGTTCCGATTACCTTTTTTAAAAAAAGGCATATTCGAGAAAGCTTCCAGATAGTTGGGAACGTACCCGATGATAGCATTAAGTTGAAGATATATTGTAAAGGTTTACAAAAAATTTGAGCACAGTCTTTAATTAGAAAGGAAGGAATCAGATCAGGGCCGGTCGTTGTTTTTGACTTCATTTTTTTTTGGGGGCAATCAGAACTTCGTTTTCTGTAAAAAAAAAACAGATTTGAGCAAGATGTAACGTTGGAGGCAGTGTATGGTCCTGACGCAAAATAATTTTCAGCGAAAAAGCTGGCAAAGTATTCAACTATGTCTTGGGCATTTTCCGAATTTACATTGTTATATGACATATTGGCTGGAATTGAAGATGACACGCCTTTTTTGAGTTAATAAATGACCAAAACTGATTGGGATTTGTTTTAATGTTTGCTTCGGAGGTCCTCAAATAGTTTTTGTAAGCAGAATCAGACATATACTTAACTTCAGCTCTTAGGTTACTAAATTGGATGTAGTGTTCAGGATTTTTACTTTTTTTGTATTTATTCCATGCTTTAGACTTCAAATTGAGTTTTTTAATTATTTCAGAACCAGTCAGGATAATGCTTTTTCGGTGGTATCTTTAAAGGAACGTTTTTGTCGAAGATATTATAGAGTATCTCGTAAAACATTTTAATTGCTTCATCCACGCTGCCGAACTGATATAGGTGGGTCCAATCAATTGTGAGTAGATCTTGATATAAACTGGGAAAATGATCTTTTTTAAAATTATATTCTTTAGAACATGATGGAGATAATGTCTTTAGAGTAGTCTTAATGGAAATATCAACAGAAAGGGCAGGGTGTTGTGGATCTAGTCGAAAGAGTTCAGATGTTTCCGAGACAGTGCATGCATCAATGTTTGAGAGAACGAGGTCAAGGATTCTGTTATTACAGTTAAGTATTGTATTATGTTGAGACATATTAAAAAAGTTTAGAAAATTCATTAAACAAGATATTTTTCTACATGGATCTCTTAACTAAACGATTGAGTGGCATGTAATGAGGAAAGCAGGAGCAGCGTTTGAAAGCGAGATCGTTATTTATTCAATTTTGTAATCTTCAGGTTATTTAAAACCAGAAAATAATATTCCACAAGTTTAAATTTTGTGCAGGTGTCAAATTGTGAGGAAATAGAGTTTTTGATTTCAAAAAACGCCACTCACACCAGACGGAAGTATACACATTTTTATACTCTGTTCTCAGCTATCAGGAAGATGAGCCATTTTCTAAGCCAACCAACCCTCTGTCGTCCATAGGGTTTGTTGTACCTGGCTGGCTTGCGTGTTTCGCCATCACGGGGGCAATGCCAACCACACCGACGGGAGGTATAGAGACCATACTGGATATAACCTCTCTCCACATTGCTGGACAGGGAGGCTAGGATGGTCTCCTAAAGACTCCTGAAAATGGGCAGTCAATGCAATGAAGAACTGCGATGGGACAAAATGGGGCTGATGAGTGAGATTAATAACCACCACATCTTCGACATGATCTTAGTCTCGCTAATTCCCCGACAGCATAAAGATAAATCTTACAGCGTCCTCATTTCAGAGAGGTATGGAGCAGAGGAGATAAAAACCTCTCCCAGGCAGACTATGTGCTGTATAAGGGCGACTACAAAACTGAAATAAGAGTAGTAAACGGGAGTTTTCGGTCAGAAGCCAAACCTGGGCTCTCTGGACACGATCTTCCAAGCAGAAATGATCGCTATAAAATTGGGAGCGAGATAGAGGAGAATTTTCTCTCCGCAAACAGGAATATAAAGGCCTCAAACCTTCAAGACTCTGAGCTCCAATCGAGTTGACTCAAAGCTGGTTTGAAAGTTACTTTATTCTGAGTTCTGGGACACAGCGGTGTTAAGGGGAATAAAAAAGCATACGCGCTCGTTAAAAGAGGAACCGCTTTCTCACACGACGGATAACAGGATATCCTTAAAAAGTTTACCCTAATTAGACACTGCAATACAAATATTCCTCTCGACGAGTTTGTTTCTTGGTGCTGGATGATTTCAGGCAGTGACAATTACTTTCTGTTAACTTTGCCCTTTCTAACCTTTTTGGTTTCTTCCTAATGAATATTCTTCGACAAATACCTACAGATAAGGTAAAAACTGAAATTCTGGACTTCTTGACAGAATTAAACCTTACATCCTCTTCTACTGTTGATTTTATATTTTTAATTATTAACATTTAATTAAAGTGACCATCATATTAATAACTTAATAGAATATCCCAAAAATAATAACAAAAGTGTCTTCGAATCAAAAAGTTTCAACAAAAAAGGATTAATAAAATAAAACTTACGTCACACAAATTTTAAATTATCCACTAAAATCTCCCTGTATGCGTTGTGCGACATTCGATCTGGTAAATGGCCGAAGAGAGATGAGGGGAGTCCGCAAGGGGGGCAAGCGAGCGAGGGGGGTGACAGTATCAGCCCACGGGCCCTTTGTTCGGTCTTTATCCGTAGATTCCTGACAAGAGTGGGCACCCGGACGACCTTGGTCAAAACCGACCAAAGTACTGTTTAGCGTTATAGTGTTTGACACCAGCGGCGGTACTATAACCTATAACATAAATACTAATATATTATTGGTAGTACGGGAGAGTGGAATGAAAAAAGTACTAGGTATAAGAATAAATTTTTATAAAATGTATTGGAAAAAGTATAGGTAATACAATGGCGCTTCATGATAGTTTTTTTTTTGCCCAATTTTTTTAAATTTTATGATACTTGACTTGAATAAAAGTCTCCAAAGGCTCAATCCTATTATATTGCTAGATTTCGACATACATACTTTAAAATGAACATCAAAAAGACATACTTAATAAACAAAATCAAAATATTGTTACTTAGAGGGTTATTGATGATTCCACAGACCTGTTTTGGTCAAAGTATGTATTTTTACTATACAAATAAAGCAATAAATATAGTATGTGACAAAAAAAATTCATCACTCACTAAAACTGTATATGTATTAACCCTTTATAGGATACTGGTCGATATTTCGACCACAGATAATTTTTACATTTCCTAGTGGCATACTGGTTTAATATTCGATCATTTATTTGTTACCGCGTATTTAGCTCACAATATCGTCCAGTATCCGTTACAAACAAAGGACAATAATACTCATTTTCGACAAGGTCCTGAAAAGTAGTTCTGTTTTTGTCGTCAATATTGAAAAAAAAAAAAAAGTGAGGGTAAGTAGTAATTTGTACAATAAATACCATAGATTTTGATAAACTAAAAATAATGTTTGTATGTTTTATCGGCAAGATAATATTTCATGTTTTTCCGGCATAACCTCAAAATTTAGAAATTTCTTAGTTCAATTTATCGCGCTGTAGGTTTGATAAACAAAATAAACAGGTGTTTCTCGTCATGGGCGCCGGAACAAAACCTGGGGAGGGGACAACTACAGTCTTGAAAAATACTAATATATTTTTAGGACTTATGCATCCAAGAAATACATTCAGTTTTGAACAATTGCAAGCTATGGATCCAGGTGACGTATTCGACATTATTGATGGAATTGGTGATGATCAGGCCATTAATTCTGACTTGTGGGGAGACTCAGAGGCCGAGGATAATATCATGAATACTTCTTTACCAAGCCAGTGAATTAGATTACGACAGCGATGACTCAATAGGGGACCCAGACTTTCACCCTACACCAAAGAAAGTAACCAGAGCAAGATATTCCTCATCTGATGAAGATGATAATGAGCCTCTCGCAAATCTTCTTCGTCCAAAACCACATTAATCCAATAAACAAACAAAAAACAACGATTTTAAATGGGACACAAAACCATATTTTCCTCATCTTTTCGAGAAAGTCAACTTTGAGGAACCCACTGTCCCAAAAGTGGTAGTAGAAAATTCACCTATTAACATTTTTTTAACGCTTTTCGGAGAAGATGTTCTCGATCTAATTGTGTCCGAATCAAACCGATACGCTTTGCAAAAAAGTACTTTTCTTGATTTGACCGTAGAAGAGCTAAAGGTGTTCTTAGGTAATTTAATTATTATGGGTTTCCACTCCTTGCCAAGCTTACATTTATATTGGTCAATCAGATCAGAACTTTCATTGCTCAAGAATTTCCAATACAATGAGTTTAAAAAGTTTTTTAAAAATTTTGCGCTATTTACATCTTATATCAATAATGAAGATATGCCTAAGAGAGGAGATGCTAATTTCGACAATATTTATAAAATAAGACCTATGATAAACCATTTATCAGACAGTCATTTGAATTGCTATAATCCTGGTAGAAATTTAGCTGTTGACGAGAGCATGGTTGCTTTTAAGGGTGGAAGTCATCTTAAACAATACATGCCCCAAAAACCCATTAAAAGAATGTTTAAAGTGTGATCTACGAAGGAAAAAAAGAGTTTACCCGGCCATTTCAGAACAAAAATTATTTTATTTATTTCGATAACTTTTTCAATAGCTTCTTACTTCTCTCAAGCTTCTAGATCAGAATATTTTTGGATGTGGGACAGTGAGGAATAATAGGAAAAACTTTGCTGATTGCTGACAAACACTTGAAAGCAGCAGATTCAGATTCTGTAGGTACTACCTATGTTACAGTGAGCAAGTGGAAGGACAGAGGCAAGACATGTGTTGTAGTAGCTAGCACGATTCATACGGTCTTAGAGAAGTCAACTGTAAAACGCATGACCAAAGAAGGTGTTATAATCACTGTAAACTGCCCCAAGAGTATAGATGACTATAATCAGCATATGGGTGGTGTTGATTTATTTGATCAACTTCACTTTTGCTATAACATAGCATGGAAGTCACGAAGATGGTGGCTGAAGTTATTCTCGTATTTTGTCAACTCTCACATTCTATATAAGTGAAGTTTCACTCAAAATCAGCCCAATAATAAACCAAAATCACACTTGAATTTTAGAAGTATCCCTTCTAACCAACTGATTGGATATTTCTCATCTAGAAAAAACCCAGGGTCCTGGTTGGTAGTCGGAAAAAATAAAATGAAAAAAGTGGATGGGAGAACAGTTGGTGTGGAAAATATTGTCAGGCTAAATAATGTTGGAAAACACTTACCCACACATACTACATTTCAAAGATGTGCAAGATGTAGCACTGACAAGAAACTTAAGCACAGCAATGTACAATGTACTAAATGTAAAGTTGCATTATGTATTTCTTGTTTTGCATTATTCCATAATCGTTAGTGTATAATTTGTATTATCACAGACGTGACAGTATTTTTTGTATTTAATAAAGAAGTGGTTTAATTATCGAACAGTAAATTTTATTGAAATGTATCAACCTACGTGGATACTGGTCAAAATATCGACCTGCTTAAAATAGATATGTGTTTTTGTTTAGTACCAAATTTTGTATTTTGTTGGTTTATCTATTTATTAGGGTGATTAAAAAAATTTTTTTTTTCAAACAGGCTTAAAAGTTTTTTTTTTATCGTAAAAAGATGTCAGTTTAAAAGTTGAGCCCTTAATATTAAAGTTGTCCGCATCGCACTTTTCTATTCCTCATAAGAATAACATGGAAAAATTTTTTTTGCACCTTCTGATTTTTATTGCTGGCCCATGATGTATCATAGAAAAAAACCATCACTTATTCTGGTAGAGAATTGAACGTTCTTAAGATTTTTTGCAGAAACTAATAGTTCAAAAGTAATTCAAGGTCAAAGTTAAATGTATCGAAAATTTCACCGTTTTTAATGCATTACACCGAATTTGAAGGTCTTATCGGAACAATTTTTTAAAAAATTTGTGTTTATCTTGAATTTAGTCTTTTGGACAGTTGAGCTTAAAATATGAAAAACTCAACAAATCCCTAACAATAGAAACAAGTTAGCTTGGCACTTATTTAATAAAATCTTACGTTTTGAATAAAGGTTATTGAGTGAGTTTTACGTAAGATAGACCAAACCAAAAAGGGATTTTAATTGACATCGTTTATTACTGCAATCTAATTTACAGAAACAATAAGCAGTACATTTGCCTGTTAAGAGTTAGTATTGCAACCAATTGGTGAACACCTAAGAAAACTACAGTAATAATATGTTAACACTGCTTGAAAAAGTTTGGTATTTTTGTTATATATTTTTGTTCTAATATTATTAAACTCCAGAGTATCTGGTCTTTTAACACTCCACAACCTACGCTTCTATTTGAAAGGCCGTTACCTGCATGTTAGCGGCATGCTTAGTTCTGTGTATTGTCAACAATACATTCAAATAATTGTAAATAAAAGCCATTTATTAGCCTCAAATTAAATTGATTCTCTTAACAAATGAAGACACAACTGGATGAAGGGCCTATGTAATATTTTTTTTTAAATGTTGTTTTTCTGTGAATGAAGGGCTTATGGACCTAAAGTTCGTTTAAAATGTCTTCCGTGACAAATATCATCAAATAGAGAAGTTGCCAGTGGATAAAGGACCCATGTACTAGGGAATAACTGCCAAACAATAAACTTTAATACAAAATATCTCGTAAAAATTATTTTGCTACATAGGCCCATCATCCACTTGTGTCTTCAAATAATTTACAAAATCTATAGTTTTATAAAAGTTAATATTATCATTAACCGACTCAATTCGGCGGAATATCTCTTTTTGTATCTTCAGTGATAATTTTTTACCACGTTTTTGCTAAAAACAATTTGGAAGAAGATGGTTTGGCGGCTGTGGGTTTCAATGGTACTGTTGTTAACACCACTAATAAAAATGGTGTTATTAGGTATATTGAGACATATTTATACAGTGAGCATCATAACTAACTCGTTACTGGAGTCTTGTTAGGAAAATCGCCGAGACACGTCGATTTCTGATTTCTACAATGTACATTTTTGTATAAATAGTTTACCCTTAATTTCATCCCTTACTGGAGGGGAGCGACACTTTCGAAAAATTTAAAAGGCATGGGGTAGTGAGTGATAGCTCATTTGAAAGGGGGTTTTATTCTCTATTCAACCGTGCAAAACATTTTGAAATTTACTTTATTACGTGTTGATTTATTAATGTTTAAAAATAACAAAACATCACAAATAGGAAAGCAACTTAACTAACAGTGACCTTATATAATGGCAAAAAGTCTTAAGCTTCACGTCTGAACCAAAACCGATATCATGCAGTGCCGAATTTTAATTCTAAGGATGAGTGCGCTACGTTAATTTCCGTTATTCTGAAACAATAATTAGTCGAGAATTAATGAAGCAAATTTCAAAATGTTTTGCACGGTTGAATAGAGAATAAAACCCCCTTTCAAATGAGCTATCACTCACCACCCCATGCCAATTAAATTTTTCGAAAGGGATGTTCCCCTTCAGTAAGGGATAAAATTAAGGGTAAACTATTCATACAAAAATGTACATTGTGGAAATCAAAAATCGACGTGTCTCGGCGATTTTCCTAACAAGACTCCAGTAACGAGTTAGGGGGGTAAGACTTATGATGCTCACTGTATGACATTTGCAATGCAATATCTAGCGGCAATTTCTCATCAAATTTAGTACATTGTAATCCTGGGAAATTAGCGCATTCTAGATGGCTCACAATGGTCGAATTCATAATAAAAGTGTATGCCCCAATGTGGTTTAAATTAAATTTCAGTTCCACCAGTAATAGTTTGCATATATTTAAAACGATTAAACTGTCACAGTATTTAAGAGATCATTTAAAAAGTATTGCGAATACGGTAATTCAAAGAAACGCGTATTTTATACAACCCGAAAACATTCTATTGTGTATGCTAACAGACACTCGTGCATGGGTTCGGGAACTATCTCTACAAAGAATCTTAAAAACTAGAGAAACCAGACAAGAAACCGTTGAAGTAAGACACTTTGTGGTACCAAAAATTAATTTCAGTGCTACTTTGAGTTAATTTACTGGAATGAGTGCGATGTTTTAAGTTATTTTACTGAACATAATCTTAGGGACCTTATAAACGAAACCGAAATTCCAGACTTTGATTTTCCGAAGTTCCCTTGCCATACTCAGTCCGTGGAGAGATGCGTAAAATTAGTTACAGAGTCATCTTCTTTAGTAATTGGTCCAGAATCAAGAGAAGGCTTTATTCGCTCAAGAATACAAACACTAAAATGTAACTTTCAGTAGGTTTTGTACGCCAAAATTTCAAACTTTAACTTTTCACCGCTAAAGGGGGCGGTGAAGGCTGAAAATGGCCTATTTAGAAATTTTAAAAAATTACGAAAAGTAAGCACAGCAAAACGTTTTGATAGGTATTGTAAACTCAATTTTTATATTTTTTAAAGATATGCCTATTGCTGCCCAGCCTAATGTAGCTGTAATACTTTATTCACCAAACAAATCAAACATATAATAATTGACTTGTTATTACAAAAGTATCAAAATATTCCTGTGACAACTTCCTTGCGAGAAAATGAAATGCCTACATTTTTTATTCTTTCCATATTTCGCGTTTGTCTAACATGAAATTAATTACAACTCTTCCATCATTTGGAGCGACAGAACTCGGACACCATTTAATTAATTTCTTGGCACCCGTCCAACTTTATCTGAGTTTCGCTTGAATAACTTCGAAGAGAACAACTTTTGAGCCGAGAGGGTATTATGATTTTCGTGTATGTCTCTTCCGATGCCTGAAATAAGGCGGATTTTGTTGTGGAATCAGAAGTATAACTGTTTAGTTTGGTTAATTGAAATTCTGTTTTGTTTCAACTCCTGGGTTAAAACGGAAAGAGTTAAAATTTACTTAGAGGTGAAAATGTTAATACAGTATTTCTAACTTTCAGATAAAAAGCATTAATTAATATTTTGTATTATTTTCTAAAAAAACTTTTAAATGCAAAATAATAAGCCGCAAGCACGCGAGTAAGTTTGAAGCTGATTTAAACTTTTCATTTTTAAATAAAAAATACAGTTCCGTACTAGTAAACTTATCTGATGATGTTAAAATCGTCCAAAATGTTGAAAAATCATAATATAATTACTGAGGCCCTTTCTATGGGACCTCAGTACTGAATTCGTGCAGACGAAAACATTTACTTGCCCCCATATTTTTAAACTTTTTTCACGTTTCCGATCATGCAAAAAAAATGTTCGTCTGGTCGTTTGTGTGTACGTATGTCGGCACGATAACTCTAGAATGAAGGTTTTGATTGACTTGCGGTTTTAATTTCTTGAATAATTGCTTCTAACTTAGAACCCTATTGATTTTCAGAATTTTCATCCTAACTACTTTAATATTAATTTTCTTAAAATCCTCCCATGCATTTCTTATGTGACGAATTTTACGCTTTTCAAGCATTCCTAACGTCTAAAGTTCCTAACATTCCATACATTACAAATATTCTCTAATGACTTATCAAACAACAGCTCATGATTGTAAATGTGAGATTTCTAAGGGGGGGTTGCGACTTCCATAGTTGCAACCATACACCTTATTTAAAATTATTACAAAAATAATAGTAGTTGGGTGTCCAAAATATGAACTGTGATTGGTGGATTTCATTTTTTTGCAGTGTTCTCACTACCTAGAATGGATATGAAATATATTCGTTCAGTTGAACGTAAGGACATACTTATTCGTTTTGTAGTCTGTGCGTAGATAAGCTAATATCCATGAGGGTGTAGAAAATTAGTAGTTTGTGCAACAAGAGTTGATATGAACAATCCACTTAAGTTGTACAGTATATTTTTTCTACGACCTACTAACGAAAATCGAAAAATCAAAAAGTCAAAATCGAATAATCGAAAAATCAAAAAATCGAAAAAATCAAAAAATCGAATATTCGAAAATCATAAAATCGAAAAATAAAAAATCAAAAAATCGAATAATCGAAAATTGAAAAATTCAAATCGAAAAATCATAAAATCGAAAAATTTAAAAATCAAAAGATTGAAAATTCAAAAAATCGATAAATTGAAAAATCCAAATCAAAAAAATTGAAAAATCCAAATCGAAAAATCGAAAAAAAACAAAAAATAGGCAATAAATAGTGACATTTCACATTTGACATTACGTTTAGCAACAAAAAAATAAAATTTGTGTTTTATTTTTTAAATAATTGAACGCCCTTGTTAAAAACTGCCCAGAAATGTTGAGGGTAAAATTTTGACGTACTCCTTTAAGGATAACGGATGAAAACGAATGCATGTCACTAATGAAAATTAGTGATATACAAGACCTTGGATCAACTCTTTTAGCAAGCATCAGACGATAAAGGGGCTAATGATTATTGGATAAGTTGCTCAAACAAGTTTGTAAACCCTAATCAAAAGGCGATATAGAATGGTTTTAAAAATCAAGGCTTGTGAAAATCATCACATGGTTTTACCTAAGTAATGCCAATGCTTCACAAATCAAAAAATTCAACGTCTTAATACTAGGTACTATCGGCTTTCAGTATTTCGTTCCAAGTTAAATAATTTCTCGTTTTTTATCGCTACGAGTTTACCATTGTGGGCCTCAGTCTCGATAAGGTGGAAACCACCATTTTAGCGTCTCTCGAATGTTACATAATTGTATTTAGCAAGGAAATAAAAAAATGAAGCAAATTTGTTTTTTGTCGAATATCTTTGAAACTGGCCCTGGTATTTAGGTTTTTAAAACTTTTTCCCCATTAAACCATTTGTTACCAATAGTTTAAGAGATAGCAATACATTTCAATCAAAAAATCGCCAATAATTGGATTATAAACCAGAGTAAAACAGTAGAGATTGAAAATAATTTTTAACGCTCTATCTAGCTTTAATTTTGCTTAATTTAATCTTGGACTAGTTTCGTACGTATTAGGACTCATCAGAAAATTACAGTTATAGACATTTTCACTTTTAATAATCCATTTAAATAATTTATAAGATTATTATGTACGCGTAATTTCTTTCTATCCATTCTATGGTTTTAAGTTCAATATTTAACTTTGTATATTCGCTAAAAAAAAAAACTTTTTACTTGCCTTTTATTCGGCCAATAAATAATAGATTTCAATGCGGAACTCGTGTGATCAGATTTTTGGTCTGGAATTTGATGTCTTCTATATTACATGCTAAATGATAAATGGACCGCAACCAAAGACCTGATGAACTAGACAAAAGAAGATCAACTTTACTATTTACTGGGTAGCAGAGAACCGATTAACATACTACAGTTTTTGAGCAGATACAGAAATAGACGAGGAACAGTATTTTAGAGGCAGATATCTCAAAATGGATTTGAAAAACTTTAATGGCAATAATAATACGTGTTAAAACTAGACAAGAACCAGCTACGAATAATTACAGGTGTTTTAATTGGACATTCAGTAAATAATCACCTCCATAAAATGGGACTGCATTTCAGAAATCTTACTTATAGATTATTGGATATGATTTAAGCAAACTATTTTGGTGTCCGTTTCTAATTGTATTCTTTTTAGGGTTTCGACGGGTAACCAACGGGACCCTATTACTAAGCCTCCGCTGCCCGTCCGTCTGTTTGTCAGCGGGCCGTATCTCATGATCCTTAATAGGAATAAAGTTGAAATTTTAACAGAATGTGTATTTATGTTGCCGCTATAATAAAAATAATACAAAATAAATTTGGTCGATCTAAATAAAGTGCGGAACCCTTTATGCGCGAGTTCGACTCTCACGTTTCCGGTTTTCTTTTTAAATCCCGTACTTTCGTTTATGATAGAGAAACACTGTATTGCTTGCTGGAAAATCCTCATGATTGTGTCAAGAAATTTAGACAAATAATTTTAAGTTTCCTATTACTCGGTCAAAAAGCAATGGCTATATTTTTATTTTCGCGTTTCACTACTTGACAAAGACATACAAAACCTCCTCTCACAGGCAAGCACAAAGAGGAAACAGGAAAAAAGGAATATAAAGTGTTATTCTATGTGAAAAGTACGTATAAGTGTTTTCTGAAAGAGAAATTTTGTTAGAACGAATTTAATTGACATAATTACATTTTTATCCAGCGTTGTTCGTATATTTATCTCAGCAAGGAGTGATTACTTAAAATTGTTGAATAAAATAATAATAAAATTATTAAAAATAATAATAATATTAATGTTTTTTAAAAGGCAGACCAAGAAAAAGTCGATGGGGCAAACAAATAGCAAAAAAAGAAATTCAAACGTCGACTTTGGAAAGGGCTAGGTATGCGAAGAGAGAAGAATAACCTATATTCCTCAAATTTCAAATTCTGTTAGTTTTTATTTTAATCTAAATATTATAAAAACAGTTTATTCAATAGCGTGTATTGAAATTTTATCACATTATACTTTTACTAATCAGTGAAAAACCCGCATAAATAAACATTTAAACATTTTTGCTATTTCAACGCTTATCAGTTTTCCTGGGTGACGTGACCTAGTTTAATGTTACAAGTACTATCAAATGAGGTTAATATTGGAAACTACATCACAATTAGAATAAGTAAATGATATACCAGGCCTACACCATGTCATAAGGTATTAGAGTTTCATTAAATTATAATAATACGACCACTTGGGCCAATATTTGTTGTGTTAAAATTTTCGAAAAAGAAAAAATGTACAGTGAAGTTCCACAAAATATTTCAGTCTTGTGCATACATTTTAACGACTATATGCAAATGTATCGAGTAAATAATCAATTTATACATAGGTAGGTTAACTTGTATTTTAAAATTTTACATCCGGTAAAATTGTTTCACATGATAAAAAATAAATTATGCTTAATTTATTTAAGACTTAGGCACTATTATAACTGCCAATTCTAATTTATTTATTACAATTTAACTTTCCTATACAACACTAATATTGAAAATTAACGTCTACCGACAAAGTCGCGATATTTATATAAAGCCAGCTCTGCTCCAGCAGATTCTCGGCGATCCAGAATATCTGGGAATTCTTCCTCGGTGAGTCAGCAGAGGCGCAACGGTTTCTCTGGTATAATACCTTCTCGAAAGAGTGAGTTTGTCTCTATCCTGCGGTATCGAAACATAGACGAAGCGGCTTGCAACTGCGAGAGGAACAGGGTTGGTTTAAGGTGGTTACACAACATTATTTTTGAGACTGAATAATCAGAAATGGGTTTAGCGAATTTATTAATATATTAAACGGATTTTGTAGGTAGGCGTACGAGAAAATAATAGATTGGTTTAAAATGACGTATTTTTAAATAACTAATATATTATTATGGAGACTTGTATTATGCAATAATAATGTGAAAATCAGTTGTAGTTCGAGAGTTAATGTTAAGTTGGCGTTATATAATCAATTGCCATTGACGTTTTCGTGAAGGAATATCGGCTAACCTAACTAATATCTTGACTTTGGAGCACATAAGACTAGATCTGTAACTCGAATGGGATTGTTATGTACTGAGGAGGATTTTAGGTCCCCTCTGCTTTATGAATAATGAATTTCAAGTGATCTTCGAATGCGAAGCTCTTACTGGGCGACGTTTCACCTTTTTCGGCCTAGAACCGGAAAGAACGCCCCAGGAACACTTGGTAGGGAACCTATTAAAACTAACCAAAGACACAGGACAATTCCAAAGATAGTACCTGAATACGGAGAAAGCAGGGCAATACAATATGCCCAAGAGGCCGCAGTGTTCTGGGCCAAACCTAACACTACCTGCTTACAACAAAGATAAATACTTACTATGTTTTTGATATATTAAGAGATAAATAATTTGAATTACACCATTCTTTAATCTTAATAATGTCTTTGTTAATAGTATTAGACAACTCTTCAATATTCTCACTCTCCCAGATATCATCTGCAAATATGGTGAAGTATCCATTAATATTGACATTAATCATATCATTCATATAAATTAGGAATAAAACCGGTCCCAGAACGGATTCTTGGGGAATCCCACAGTGAATCATAGAAAGCATTGATGTTTGTTTATTAAAAGAAACTTTTTGTACTCTAGTCTCCAAATAAGACTGGAACCACTTTAGAGCTATTCCTCGGAATCCATATTTTTCTAGCTTGCTCAGCAATATTCTGTGATTTACACAGTCAAAAGCTTTGGTTAAATCACAGCTACCTTGTTATCATTTAAATTGAGGTATAATTTTTCTAGAACAGAAAACATTGCATCAGTGGTATTTTTACACGATTGAAACCCAAACTGACATGTAGATAGCACTCCGTGATTTTTAAGAAAAGCTAGCATTCTCATCTTAACCAATTTTTCAGTAATTTTTGCCAAAGTGGGTAATAAAGAAATGGGTCGATAGTTAGACAATTATCACCGTTCTTGTACACAGGTATAACATTGTCTATTTTTAAAGAATCGCTGAAGAACCTGTCCAAAATGAATGAATGATTGATTGATTCTGCTAAAACATTTAAAGCATCTTCTGAAAGATATAAAATAAGATTAACTGAAATTTCATCCCAACCTGAGGAATTCTTTTTTGTGGTAGAAGAGAGAATATCCTTAATATCTACAACATCAGTTGGTATAAAATAAAATGAATCATTAATATTAAAATTATTTAAATAAGACAAATCATCAGTCGAAGGAGTTATTTGGGTGGACAGGCTTGGACCAAGGGTTTAGACCTTTTGCCTCTTAAGTCATTTATTATTTTCCAGGTCTTTCTTTGTTTATTGCCTGCCTCGTTTATTCTTTTTTTAAAGTGTAATTGTTTAACTGTAATCGTTTTCCTGTAAATTGCAGTAATTGCAAGTAATAATTTAAGATAGAACCACTGCCACCTTTTTTTATTTTATTGGAAACAAGGAGTGCATATTTTTTGCCGAAGTCTTAATCCCTTTACTTATTCAAGACTTTTTCGGTTTGTTTTTTAAATAACGAGCGTATTTGTGACAAATGATATTTCATTTAGCGTCTAGTTTGATTGATAATAAAAAAAATCTTCCTATTTAATTCAAGATACAAGTTTTAATCAAATGGAATCAAGATTTTTTAATTTTATTAAGGGGCCACCCTAACATGCAAATTAATATTAGCAATTATTTGATTGTGAAGATTTCAAATTCAAAGGAATCTATTATTTTCAGAAGGAAGTTAATAGAATAGAATAGAAAGAAAATCCCGAAGTACGCTTTCATGATTATTTTTAAAAGCAATAGCCTGTCTTTAACAGTCACTTTGAGCACAACATATTTCATATAAAATGTATGGATGGCTGCACCAGAAATATATTTTGAATTCACTTGGAAGGAATAGGAGATTTTAAAAACAAATCAAAACAAGTCCTTAGTGTATATGTATATATGTTTTTGCTATCTCAGGGATCTCAAATCGTAAATTTAAAATGGATTATAATGAGCGTGTCTACACTAAAGTGTTCAATTTATAGTTATTACATAAAAAACATTTCCAATATTTCATTTAAATTAGAAAGTTGCTCTAGCTAAAGAGTTCTGCTTGTGGTTAACTTTTATGTAAGTTTACCATTTAATTTATAGTCACTAATTTATTTACAACTTGTTTTATTACTAATTTTTCTCAAATACTTATTTACTAATTTACTTTGACAACATATTATCTTAAAATGGACTGATCCTTAACAGAAACATATTTATAAAAAAATGTGGTCAACCTGAATGTTTTCGTATTCACCAGAATAGCTAAGAAAATTCTAGATGTCTTCCCACTAGAACGAGAATTTACTAGTAAACTGTGGTTTCTTCAGTTAATGGCGATGGGCGTATCCTTAGGATTTTCGGAGGTGCTCAAATAAGACAGAGAGACTTAAAGGATTAGAGTAAGACCGGACGGGTTAAAAATGGCTCGCACGATACATTTTTTCAACAAATAATAAATGTTGTATTTTTTACAAGCTACTAGATATCCATGCGTGTAAATTGTGAACCAGATTTTATTTTTTTTTTTTTCTATATTGCTGTCACTGGGGTTTCAAGTAAGTTAGTTAGACATTTAAACATAATCTATTACAATACAAAACGTCAAATAAATTATTTAATTTTTTTTAAACGTCTTTTAAAGGATTTTATTTATTATAATATATAAGTGAAAATAATTGCTTTAAGTTGAAATAAATGTGGATATTACGACGAATAACATAATAAAGATAATTTTTGCACGATTTTTTAACGAATTCCAGAATGGAGGTCTTATACTATATGAATTTGATATTAGGATCAAAAAGGTAAAGAGCTTTAGATGAGCAAGCTTAATGGGTAAATATCATAAATATTTTTACATAGGCAAGCTTAAGGGGCCAAGGGCTGCTAAATTATTTTACAAGGGCAGACGTAAACGGGCCAAATATTTTTATATTAGAAGGCTTAAGGAGTAAAGGGACCAAATATTTTTACATAAGTAGGCTTAAGGAGTCAAGGGGCCAAATACTTTTATATGGGCATACTTAAGGGGTAAAAGGTCCAAATATTTTTCATGCTAACTTTAAGAGATAAATGGCTCAAATATTTTTACATAAATTGTCCAAACAATTTGCAAACCCTAATCAAAAGAGACATGGAATGTTTTTAAAAACCAGGTCTAGCAATATAAAGATCATCTAAGTGGTTTAGCATAAGTAACAATGCTTGACAAAATTTAAAATTCAGCGTCTTAATAGGTACTCTCATCGTATTTCGGTCTTTCGTTCAAAATCAAATCGTTTCTTAGTTATTTTATGCTAAGAGTTTGCCCTTGAAAGTCTCAGTTCCGAGAACGTGGGACCCACCAATTTTTAGCGTCTCTTGAATAATTAAAAAATCTGCAGCTTCCCGAAAAATCACCTAATTTACGTTTAATTTTCTTTATTTAAATTAATCTTCAAGTATCAGTGGTTTTAAAATGTCTATATTCAAGTGAATATGTTATATATTGGTAAACTTTTCTTAAAATTGACTTTTTGAATTCAAGAAAACTTTATTGAAATATTAAGTAGATCTTTCTGCATTGATCTGATCAAAGTTTCATTAATAAGTATGGTTTAAAGCAGTAATTAAATATCATTTGTTCTATTAAGAAGTTTTATAAAATTGTGTTATGGGGAAACATACAATATTGTGTTTCTACATATGGAAACCTTTTTTTATTAATTTGAAAACATAAATATTTGTCAACAAAAGTTAGGAATTTTGAAAAAACAATATTCAACTACTATTATAGACATAAAAAATTGTTACGCCTGAAGAAACAAAAACAAACGAGGTAAGAAAGGACCAGGCAGCCGGCTTATGCAGATTTTTTTTTTTTAATAAACCGTTGAATTTAAAAAGTACTAATAATAATGCTTTACTGATATAATATTTCAACTATAACCTACGACGTAAATTGTTATTATTTACAAATTACTGAAAATAGCATTTTATTTTTACTTTAGTATGTAAACATTCAAATTGATACCACGCTGAAATATATTCCATTTAATTAATCAGTGACTATTTAATTACTACAATTATTGTTATTAGAAATCATCCAGAAACTTTACCATGGCAATCGAATATCGGCCCCATCGCCAGTACGTCACAAATACCGATTCAATTATAAAAGTTACCTTTTCTATATTGAATAACTTTATATCAGAATAATTTTAAACGATAAAGTATATAAAAAAACCTTTACTTTTATTTTATATTGAATAAAAATTTCATTTTCTAAAAACAAGTTTTAATAAACAGATACACAAAGATCACATTTTATGATATTGACACACTCTGTTGTAATTAATAAAATACTATTAATCGAATTAAATTACGGGTTTTGAGCTTACATTAAATTGTAATTAGATGAAACAAAATGGATTATATGTATTTTGAGGTGATCTTTTCGAAAAAAGGCAAAACAAAATGTATCTGTTTTTCGAAAGTGCCGAAATTTTGGATTTTGTCAATTTTTCAATTTTGCCCAGGCGCATGTTGGAAATAAATCAATATTTTCAAAACGCAGTTTACCACATTTGAAAGCTTAGGCAAAATGCTAATTTTCATGTCTCTTGAGAAATCTTGATCCGATGCACCGTTCTCGCGGTATGGACGATTGAAATTTGTTTAGTATTTTGAGGCGGCGAAGGTCGAAAAATTGAATTTGTTAAATGTTCAAACACTAAATTCTTCATAACTTTGGTAAAAATTAAGATATTTGAAAAAAACTTTGAACTTAAGGGATGTGACTATTGATTCCCAGAAGGGGGCAAGAGAAATCCCAAAATTGGGCATATAACGGAAGGGCAAATTGTACCGCGGGCCTAATTTCATTGTTTGCCTATAACGGCCAAACTATTTGAATTTTTTTAATGCCACTTACACAGCTTACTCTTGAATGTGAAATCTTATGTGTGTGTGTGAATTTCACCGAAATCGGACTATAATTGGCCAAGATATCAAACAATTAAACACATTTTTTTTTTACAAAAGAAAGTTTGAAATGGCACAAAAATGCCAAAAATGCACCCAATGGCCCAAAACTTTTTTTTGAGTACTTTATTGTGTCTAGAATACGGTTACATTACGGAAAATTTTGAAAAATATTTTATCTATTTTTTTGACCACTGTTCATTGAGTGACGACCAAAAAACACGGTTTTTGAGAAAAGTTGCCTAAAATTGACGATTTTCAGTTTTTTGGTCTGAAAATTGAGCAAATCCAAATTTCATGTCTTCTGAATGTGTAAACAAACTTTAAAGTGTGTATGTTTCTTCTAAGTTGTAGAATTCTCCCGACAAAAGTCTCATTACACGCGCTCCGCGGGATCCAAAACTCGTGTATACACTGCATTTCTGTAATTTGATTTTTGCAATTTCCAATTTTAAATTTCTTACATACTTAAATTTATTAGGCTTAAAATATATTAAATTGTATTTTACTGACTTGTTATAAGACGTTCCTTGAGTTTTGTGCAAAATATAGAATTACCACAAAATTAGCCGCAAGTCGCATCAAGGATAGCCATGGTCTCGGCGTTCGCTATCCGACAAGTTTAAACTTCAAACGGTCATATTACTACAAATTGAATCGCTTGATAGTGTTCATCGGCATAGATTTTTAATAACCATGTTCAGCAAGCTCTGTGTACACGTGGTTTTTCGGACTTCTTCAGCAATTTCTTGAGTAAGTACGTTCCTAAATGAAGAAAATTCTATCTCAGTGCTATAATTTTTTTGTTTCCAGGTTGCAATGGCTGGCCTGTGTTTATTATGTCATCAGACACTTGCAGAGGGTGAACTTAACCCAATTCCGATGTTTTCGGAAAACCTGGAGAAAATCATATAGGAAAAAAATTAAAAAAAACTACGCCTTCCGGTTTTCTGCGAATTCCCGAAAAATTATGGCAGATTTCGCCGCGGGACTTGTTTTACTTGAGAGCCAACAAAAAAATACGCAACTTCTCTCATGGGCACATATGTCTAACATTTATAATTTCGCCACAAATTCATCGCAAATTTCATGTCCATGGTTCTGATCAAAGAAATGAAAAAACAACTGTTTGGTGAAAGCACTTCTGGCGGCGAGAAATTCGCCATTATTCGCATTTATTTTTACTATCGGAATGATACTTGACCAGATAATTAGCATTTTTACCATGGAAAATTCCGGAAAATCCGGTTTTTCCTAATTTAAAAAAATTGAACGACAGCTACATCTTTTTTCGCTGTTTTTCGGAAAGATCACATCAAAATACATAAGGACCACTTTGTTTCATCCAATTAGAAATTATTGTAAGCTCGAATGGGCTTTTTTTCGTTATTTAATTGGACTATATCTATTTTTTTTATCACATGTTAACAATAGACCCAAAACCATTTGAGTTTACATTACCCCGGAATAAAACACTAGAAATAAAAATAATTAGTAACGTATATCCTCAAGAAATAAAACAACTGACAGCGAAAAAAGAGAACGTCAGGAAGAAGTGACAAAAGTCCCGTTATCCTGAAGACAAAACAACTCTTATTCGTCTAACACTAAGAGTTAAAAACAGAAATAAACAAAATAGAAATGAATCATTTGCAACATATCCAACTAAACTAAGAGGTAAAAAAGACAGGCACGCTTAAACAAAGAAAACTTTCGCTGATGATCTAGAAAAAATCTTTCAACCAAACTTAGAGCACGATTTGAACCCACAAGCATTCAAAACTTGATACTAAAAGATATCCCACAAGTAACACCAAAGGAATTATTGGAAGAAATCAAACAAAATATTAATCCTAATAAAGCACCGAGATACGATTAATTCATAGGTGAGACCTAAACACAATTACCAAAAGCAATGGGCCCGTTCACTTTTATTTTTGAATGTGAATTATTTATATATTTATAAAGATATTAAACTCTTTTGTCTGGTGGTACTTTTCCCGTTAAGATATTTTTGCTAGAAGTAAGGGAACTCCCATAAAATTCTTTCAGTGACTCATTGCGTCAGAAAACCCCTAATTCCCTTCATGTCTTGTATCGGTTAATAGTTAAAAGGGCGCGGTTGTCGGATGTATCATTGCACCACCATTCCTCTTCTGCATTTATTAAAGAAATTTACATGATAAAAATATATTATTTTTTAAAAATAATGTGTTTATATTTTCAGATAAAGCTGGAAGCCTTACCTTTTTTAAATTTTAATAAAAACAATTAGTATTACTCAAGCTGAATATTACCAGATCGAAATTTTATTTGAGAAAATGTATCTGGTAAACGTGACAACGTTGTAAGTACTTGTAAATAGTGTTGTCTACACACACTTCTAGAAATAAATGCAACGTTGCCACGTTTACCAGATAAATATTGCAAATCAAATTTCTACTTTTTGATTATGGTCTGGTTAATTTTCAGCCTGAGTAATAATAATTGTTTTAATTAAAAAGTAAAAAATAAGCTCCCAGCTTTAAATCTGAAAATATAAGTTCATGATTTTTAGAAAAATAATGGAATTTTGTTATTTAAATTATATATAAATGCAGAAATGCTATATTAGGGATACTTCCGACAACCTTGCCGTCTTTAAGCATAACCGATACGAGACGTGAACGGAATTAGGGATTTTCTGACGCAATGAGTCACTGAAAGAATTTTGTGGGAATTCCCTTACTTCTAGCAAAAATATCTTAACGGGAAAAGTACCACCAGACAAAAGAGTTTAATATCTTTATAAATATATAATTAATTCACATTCAAAAATGAAAGTGAACGGGCCCATTGTAAAACTAACCTACATAATAAATGTAGCTTTTAAACTAAAATATGTACCAAATATATGGAAAATAGTTGAAGTAGTAATGATACTAAAACCTGGTAAACCACCTAATGAAGCAAAATCCTACAGACCAATATCTCTGTTACCAGTAATATTTAAACTATTTGAAACACTTCTCTTAAAAAGACTAAAACCCATAATAGAAAGCAAAAATCTTATTCCAGAACATCAATTTGACTTTAGGAATAAGCATTTCACTATAGATCAAGTTCAACAGAATAACGAACGAAATAGAAAAAACAATAGAACGAAAGATATGTACTACACTCTTTCCAGATGTAACACAAGCCTTCGACAAGGTATGACTGGAAGATTTGGAATACAAAGTAACAAAGCTCTTACCAAAACAATATTGTGATATTCTCAAGTCCGATATAAGTGATAGACTATTTACATCTGACACACCACAGCCAGAAAACGTTAAAGTAGCAATGTTAGCCGATGACACAGTTATTTTAGATGTTGGAAACAATATAAAAGAATCAACTAGAAAGTTGCAAGAAGCAACAAATAAGATCTGTGAATGGACAAAAAAATAGCGCATTAAACTTAACGAAGCCAAAACAGTACAAGTAAATTTTACAAACAAAAAACAGTAGAATATCGACCAATGGTATTAAACAAAAACATAATACCATACTCAAAATATCTAGGCATAAAACATAGAAAATGAATGAATAGAAAATCAAAACTATCAATAGAAAATAAAGTATTAATTTATGAACAAATACTAAAACCAGTTTTTACTTATAGTATACAGCTATGGGGATGTGCCAGTAAAACCAATGTAAATTTAATCCAACGTTTTCAGAATAAAGTACTGCGTGCAATTGTAGACGCACCATGGTACGTAAGGAATGTCGACCTCCACAAAAATCTGCGGATGTCAACAGTCGACGAAGAAATCAAAAAATTTGCTGCAAAACACGAAAAAAGACTGCATGACCATGTTAATAGCGGAGCCCTGCAGCTCTTGGATAACCAACATCTAATGAGAAGATTCAAAAAGACAAAACCATTTGAGTCAGTGAGTGAATAGTACACAAGAATACTATGTGAAAGTTAAGTGCAGTGCAGTTCCCGCTTGTAATAACAGAAAAGAAGAGTAAGGTAGTCGATATGAGATAGTTAGTGAAAATAGTCGATTTACTTGATTCTGATTGGCTTTAGCGATAAAGTAAATTGCGATGTGATTAGTAAATATGTAAAAAGCATTAACTTGGAAAATATCTACAATCAAAGTGATTTGTTAAGAAAGGCATTTTTTAAAAGTTTCACATTGAAAATTCAACGCCCTGAATATCAAAAACTAGTCAAAGGAGTCAGTTTTCCTGGACACTGTTGTTCAGGACGTCGCGACGTCCTGAACGAATCTAACCCTTATCAAATCCTTATTACTTAATTTCGATCCGTCAGTATCAAAGCATCGTAAAACTGCTTCCAAACAATTGACTGATATTAAAGAATTTCTGGTACATGATGCAGCTCCTTCTTCTACACAATCTGACCTTAATATTTTATTGGAAGATTTGGAATTGAGTAGTAGTGGCGATTCAGATGCCAGCGAGTAACTTATTAAATTAAAATGAACTATATATTTATATTATTTTGGCATTAGTTTTTAATTTAATTTTTTGTTTCTAAGTCTTTAATTATAAGATAATTTGGCAACGTATTGGTATTTATCTCAAAAAAATAATAATAAAAATCGGTATTAATGGGAAATAAAATGTATTTCATTTTTATTTTTGTTTTTTCACTCTTATAAATAAATTGTAAATAAATATTTTTGTACTACAGTAAAATAGCAGCCAACGTATTTTTCCGATCTTTAAGGAAAACCAACATCAATGTCGAAGAACTATGTATATTTCCGCACTGTGCGTCGACACCTGCAACATATCAAAAATTCAGAAAATTTTACCGGAACTTGCTTCTCCATAATACGGCTGCCTAATCTTTTATAGTGTGCCAATTTCCTGAATATTTTTCTTATAAAACTTTATTTCAAACATATTACACGTTACTAAAAATATTAAAATATTTGTGTACCCAATAAAATATTTGGAAAAATAAATTATTTTTAAAAATTCAGACAAGATAGAAATAATAACTCAAAATAAATGGCTTGCATACCTACAACAGCACAACCATTTATCAAAAGTATCATAACAAACATTTATGACGATAAATTCAACTTTAATAATTTATAAAACAGAAAATCGATAAAAATAAGAGACCGACCACCAAAACCATTCGTCCGCAACGCAGTATATAAGAACATTGAAGGCAATGACAAATTCCAAAGAAAAGTGAGTGCATTTCTTTATCTACATTAACGCCAACGAAGAAGTTTAAGCAACAGCTTTAAAAATGGTTTCGCCAAAAAGAGGCAGACGAAATTCTGGTTAATATATTATTTCTTGACAGTTGATTTCCTAAAAAGGAGTTAGAACAGATCAGGACAGGGGCGTAGAAATTATAAAGAAAAAAGATGAATTCCGGATTTATTAAATTCCAATTCTTCAAAATTCAATTGTATTAAATAATTTTAATTTCTTTACAAAAATTATTTTGAATTAGATATAATCAAGTAACAAAGGATCTAGGAATTTAGGAATAGGAAGAGAAAGCAAACGATAGAAAACAAAGAAACAAATATGTAGAAAATTATAAGGGGACCGACCCTCTACCCTTTTGAAGTGATTTGGCCATTATATACCTATGTTGTCTTTAAATTTCACTTGCAAAGCTCTCCTCATTTACCTAATATAAATGCCCGATGGATATGATCGATATTTCATATGTAAACTGGATTACTTATCTAATAAATCAAAATGTTATTAGGACCGCACAACTAATCTCATGCCTGGTTTATTTAAGATGTTTGAAAGCTTACTGGTATTTTAGCGATTATAATGCAAAACAATTTGGTTTTCGGGTCGGAATGGCTTTGTATGCCGCAAAGATTGCTTTACGGTTTTTTCTGGGTTTGTCTGACGATAACGAGGTAGCCTTCTGGCTTATTGTGTTTTACCTCATATGTTGTTGCTTGTACAAGCTTGTACAGGTATTTGACCGAGTGTCTTCTATAACGTCATTAGATTAACCAGGGTTGCCAAAAAAAGCGCCTGTCTTTTGCCAGCCAATATTTCGAAGTCGCACTGTATAGTATACTGCGAGCCGTTTCCGACCAATCCGCTCACGCTCCAATCCTTTAAGTCCCTCTCTGCTTTATTTGAACTTTTAAGGAAGGCTCCACTTTCTAGAAACATTACAAGTACTGGAGCAGTGGCGAACCTTTTGGACACTTTATTTTATGCCGAATGCGCTATAGGAATGTTCTCGATCTCACCATAATTTATAATCGAACATTACCAGCGTTCGACTTATGTATATATATGGGCTGCATGCGGGCGGAATAAGTTCAGTTGACAGCTAGACACAGTTGAAGATGAGACATTCGAATTGTTAAATAAATTATATTGAAAAGTATGAAATATAAATAGTGCTAATATATGTGTTTAAGTATAAATAAATTAATTAGTATTTTAGTGTAAATAAATTAAAAATAAAATGTTATAAATAAACTGTTTTAAACAAATAAAGGAACAATACTTTTGACTGTTTCAGGTTCCTTGTGATATTATAGTCGACACAATGATGTCTGGGGTGTACACGTCTATTTTATTCAGGTGTCCCAACACTGGGGCGTGCCCAATCATGTGTCCTATTACTATTTTAAACTGGTATTTATTCATAGAGAGATCTTCTGTTTTGGCTGAAGGTGGTATTCTTATGGAGGTTTTTCCATGTGACTACTGTGGGACATGCGCCCAATAATATACTTTATAAAATCCCTAACTTCCTGTTAACGTGTAAATCGTGGGCTACATAAAAAATGGTGCACTAAAGTTATAGATATAACTGCAAAAACGCTGATGCTGCCCTACTGGTTAGATACCGACATTATTTAAATAATATAAAATATATATAAAAAAAATATTATAAAATAGAATAAAACGGTTTTTAAAACTATTTTTAATGTCAATTTCTATTTTCTTAACAGAGAACATAATTTTTGTTTTCCAATGTTTAATAATGATAGGTTTTTAGTAAAATATATTCTATTTTAATATATTTGAAAATTATGGAAGATGGTTATAGATATTCGCTGAACTATATTAAACATATGGAGGTACCCCACGGCATATCCTCCTATAGTTTGTTTGAAAATGAATGATAGCAAAATTTGTAGTCTCTAGGAGATAAACCCCAATATAATATCATAAATCAGTGACGGATAATTTCTAAAATAAAATAGTTATTATTATTTGTTTCAAAATAAAATCTTTGGTTTTCTTCCTAAATTTTTTAAAAATACCATTTTATTTAAATTTTTGTCTTAAACTTTCTAGTCATTTTAATCAACGAAAATAAGATAAGTAGGTATATAATCTCTACAGATAGAAAATATTTACAATTCAAGATCAATTTAATTAGCCCTCAACTTTCTTAGCCCACTAAAGTAATAACAGAACAAAAAGAAGAGCCAGAAGTGGCAGGTACTATAACCAGAAAAGAACGGAAGCCTGTATTTGTCTGAGCAAGAATTGGCTACGCATTGTAACAAGGATCCTTACCGGATATTGCCGACTCAAAGGACACCTTAGTAATCTAAGATTAGTAAACGACAGTGAGTGTAGATTCTGTTTATTTACATTCTGAATGAATGTGTAGCACTCCAGAACTTAAATGCACTATACTTAGGAGCATGCTAAATAGAAGAAAGCGATTTACCTAACTTGGAGTCACTCCAAATCCTACATTTCCTTGAGAAGGTAGGATTGGAAGGGTCGTTATGAGCATCGAGTCTTTTTCCTTGCTGTATTAGCGACAGAAGGGGGCACAATGGATCTTTTAGGTCGCAGTGTATTTATACCCCATACATAACACTTTACCATTACATATCAAATCGTACTAGAAGTGTTTTAAATTGTTCTTTAAAAATGTCAATTATTTTAGTGATTATTTTAGCCTTACCTTGATAATCACCAATAGCAGTCCCAAAATAAAAAATGGAACAATAATTTTTCCCAACAAATGTTTAACACGGAATTAAATTGGTTGCTTCTGATTAACATCCAGACATTTGGGATACATTTTGAAGATATTTTTGTCATGTCCAAATTGAGATAAACTACGTTATTATCGTGTCAATATTTTCGCGAACAGTTTTCCCAGTCTATATTCAATGGAAAAAATTGCTTATTCTCTTACCAAGAGTATGGATTTTTTTCTAGTAACTAGTGTCGTTTCGTTGCTATGGTGTCGATATATTTAATTTGTCCAAGAAACTAGCCAAGGCCAAACATTATTGTGTGAAAAAGGGCCGAAATGCGAGGATAAGTGTAAAATTGAGCACGGATTTCACAGTTAAGAACGTGTGTACCCGATACACTGGTATAAACTTCATAGTAAAATAAAATTTAATAATTATTTAACTAATTTAAACTATTTGAAAAACTTTTCACTTAAATTATATAATTTACCACTAAAATTTTCTAGCAAATCGTAACAATGAACATTTAATATTGATATTATCAAATTATTAAAATATACTAAATTACATTTTCATTTCAGAATGCTGTTTTATTGCACATGGAACAATATGTAAGGTTATTAATTTTATTAGTTATCGCCAAGTCATTTGTTAATAATATTTTGCTACCCACAGATTTCCACGAACAAATGATTCTGATGTATATTAATTGTTAATGGTAAGGTCAGTTAATAATTCAATATATGTGAGTGAAAGTAACGTTCGTAGCAAACACGTTTTTATTTGGACAGAAGTAAACATTGGATTCTAGATGACCTAGTATCTCTGTGTTTTTTTATACTAACGTACTTCCTGATGTAAACATTGTGTGGGTGAGACAAGCGTTTTTAAATTTCGGAGATAGTTAAAAGTTTGGTGACATTGCTTAACAATAACCGTCAAAATCGGCGCTAAAACGAAAGTTGATTCAATGTATATTATTTCCTCTTTACAAAAGGAAATCTCCTTTTCTAAAGTTTTTTTCTTACGCCTTAATTTATATTTTTTTCCTTGTAGTTCTTGGGTTTTTAGGTGCTGGTTGAGGAATGAAACTCGTGTATATGGGTTAAGCTTTCGGCACTGATCAGTGCCTTCTTCAGTAGTTTTTTTTTTTAATATTTGTACATTATTATTTTTACAATATCAAAATTGTTCTTTAGTACACGTTGGGGTGTGTCATTATACTTGTTAAAATGTTTGAAATCCTTTTTTTTATTATTATTATTATTATTAATATTATTATTATTATTATTATTATTATTATTATTATTATTATTATTATTATTATTATTATTATTATTATTATTATTATTATTATTATTATTATTATTATTATTATTATTATTATTATTATTATTATTATTATTATTATTATTATTATTATTATTATTATTATTATTATTATTATTATTATTATTATTATTATTATTATTATTATTATTATTATTATTATTATTATTATTATTATTATTATTATTATTATTATTATTATTATTATTATTATTATTATTATTATTATTATTATTATTATTATTATTATTATTATTATTATTATTATTATTATTATTATTATTATTATTATTATTATGTAATTAATTTTTATTATCCTTGTCATGTCCGTTTTTGGTGCTGTAATATACGTTGATAATATTATAATAATAATTAAATTAACCCATAAAACTAATTTATATACAGAAAAGATACCCGAGATGAGGGCCAAACCCTGCTTTAAAAACGATAATGTATATTTACAAACGACTAGTAGGTTACTAATATATGATTTATCTAATGGTTCAACAAACAACTGATATTCACTATCTAAATTTGTAGACAGACAGTGTATTAACTGGATGGTCCGAATGGAGATTACCCTGGATGTATTGTGGGCCTAATAATATGGGAAGGTCCTACCTTAGTATTCCTGAAGGATATTCGGTAAGTCTGGTATTCCTTATTTGATTAATTAACTGGTAACTATGGTTTTTCTTCCAGGATCATCCAGGTATACAATACGTGTACTTTAATCTGGCACTGCCCGCTGTAGTGAAGTTACCAAGTGATTTATATCAATCTATTTAATCCCAAATCACAAAGTTGATATATATGATCCAGACAACTGGTTATCCGTGGAATGAATGAGGGTGTGAATGGGAAAGTAGTAGGAGCTTCAAATGGTGGTAGAATAAGCCGCAGGCTGCAGTGCTGCCAGACTACAGACGGATTAGGGTATAGCACGGGAGGTCTGAAGGGAGTAAAAAAAAAACAATTTCATGTAAGTACATAAATTAATTAATTATTTAATGTGAAAATAGCATAACAAAAGTGATCGAAGGTTTTAATATTAATCTTACAATTTCAAAGAGACTTACTTAAGATGGTGGGTGGTCAGATAGTAATATCTAATAATATTTGGGTAATCAGTATCCCTAATTTTTAGGTTTATCCCCTATCCAACAAATTGGACAAGAATAAATAACCTCCAAATAATATTTTTGGGTTCTAAATGGAATTGCAGAATCCTTTTTAAAAAAGTAGATACAGAACCTTCTGCAGCCTAGCAAGTCGTGTTAGAGAGTGACCAAATCAACTCCAAAAAAGGTTTCTATTTCTAAACAATAACTAGTATATGCCCATTGTCTAGCTTTGTCTAATAAGTTCTAACTGTACTTCAGTTCACCCAGAACCAAATCTTGTCAATCTGGTGGATTGAATGACAATGACACAAGGACAAGTGACACAATAATAAACAAACAGTTATTAAAATAACTAGAATTATCATTACTTATTTTAGGATAGAAAATTTCAACGACATGAGGAAAAATGAACAGAAGAATATAATTAACAGAATATTAAAATGGAAAATCTAATTAAAGAAGGTCAGTAACTTCAGGACTTAGATTTTGGTTCTCCGAATATTAAAGGTATGTTTTATTTTAAATTTCAGGTAACCAGAATCAGCTCTATTACACTCTATTAAATGTCAACAGGCTTTAGATTTATTCTCTTTACAGGATATTTTATATAAATTTTAAATATTATTAATATTAAACGTTTCATTTGCATAAGAGGTGCATTTTTTTCACTAGTTCGAAGAGTATAATATTTAGTGGGAATTTTGAAACCGTAACAAGGTGTGGCTTGTTCGTAGAACTTATAAGTTAGACATTAACCACAATAGATCTATCTGGGTCACAGTGGAAGACAATGAGATCATCCCACTCATCTTGATTGGTTATGAGGGACAAGTGATGTTACTTTCAACACACACGTTAATATAACCTACCTATTAAAAATAACATACCATGTCCATTCTAACTGCTATTCACATAATATTAACACGCATCTAAACCCCCAGTAGGCTGCGTTGCCTTTGAAGTAATTAGTGTACTTAGTGTTAAGTTATTCAGAGAAATCAGACGTGGAAGATTACCTCGAAACGAGGTGTATTGATACAGATACTGATGGTGATCATGAGGCGAAGAGGAGGAGCACACAGATAATATAGAAGAGAGCGTTTCAGAAAAGGATTATTATGATGTATACTGTAAAACAAAACCGTAGGAGTACTAGAACATTTCTTTTACCGTTTTCAGCTAAAGATTGTACAAAGTGGCAATAAGACCACTGGAAATTTAGCGAATGCGAGTTATTATTATTTTCGTGGGAAATGGCAAATAGTACACCCCTAGGTTTGATTTTCTAAAACTAATCTTTTTAGATACCTATGCTAATTCAACTACAAATGAAAATTATAAAAAACTTGTTCAGAAAAATCCGAAAACACGTTATCCAAATATCAATCTCAGCCACAAATAAAGAACAGGATTTAGTAGACACTAAAAAGTAAACGGTGCGAATCTTGCTATAAAGAAGTAAATACAGTTGCCAAAAGTGTTATGCTGTTTACACTTGTATAAAATTTTTTTCGCATGTCTTAGGAAATATCTATGATTATTATAATGAAATTGTATAAAATCTAAAAATAAATATATGCTGTCAAAAGTCTGGTTTCTATATTATGCCTAGAAATTAGGAAGTCAGCTGGCGAATGCACGAACAAGTCGAGAAACTCAACATCTATTTTTATAAATAGGGCACATTTGCTACCACAGAGAGTGGAAGTTAAAAGGTCAAGATGTCGTTCAGTACACATACATCTTGTCTAAATAAATTACTGTATCTCTGTATCTGTAATGTGTAAAGGGTGGGTTACCCCACGGAACTTACGCCTCATTAGGCCCATTGTGCATCCTCCTGAGAAGATAGACACCTCCTAGCTCGTGAGCCAGCCTACAGATTTAACCAGGCACCAAGAGGTGTTTCTCTTATATCGGCCGGTGTTAGCCGATACTTGCCGAACACAAATCTTCTAAGGCGCAGATTCTGTCTAGTCATAGTCAAGTATTTGTTTGCTGCAGTGTTGTCAGGATAACTCTGCAGTTTCTTGTCTCATCCCATCTTTCCTTGAATTTTACAAGGGAATGTTCTTTGATTAGGTCTGTCACTACCGATTTTGTCAGGCCAATAGAAGGACCAGGTCCAAAAAGTATTTGGTTGGCTGCTTTCTTGGCTAGTGAATCAGCAAGACGGTCACCTTTCGATGTGGCGTGACCTTTAATCCATCTTAAGGTGACAACGTTGTTGATGGATACTCCGGCCTAAGTTTCGTGACAATCTAGTACTAACCCTGAAAAAATTCGTGGTCTGTTCAGGGTGAGTAGTGCTTGTCGGCTATCTGTATAGATAAGCATGTTCCTTCCAGTGATATTGTTTCTGGTTATTTCTTTTGCTGCTATAAGAATCCCCGTTAGCTCTGTTTGAACTACACTGGCGCTATTGCTCACAGCCCATTTTATGTTTAGGTTTAAGAATCTGGAGTATATTCCACATCCTGAGTCTTGTTTTGTTTTAGAACCGTCTGTGTAGATATGAATCGTACCTGCCACTTCTGGCTCTTCTATTTGTTCTATTATAACTTTATATGGCGTATGAAAGATATATTTTGGTGAGATGGAGTCCATGTTCGCTTGAAGCAGTGGGAGCGTATCCAGCGCCTCCTGCCAAACGTGACGTCTCGCCTCACCAATAAATAAATATCCATATAAATTAGTAGTATTAAATAAATCAAGTTAATAATCAAATTAGTCTCTTAGTGTTAATAAATTAAATAAATATACAGTTTAAATAAACGTTACAATAGAATAATAGTCAATATACAATAACTTTGTTTTTTTTTTCTGGAATTTTATGTCTGTTTCGGAGACCAGTTTATGCTTTTTACTTTCTTGTGATATTATTCCGGCGTCACATTTCCGATTTAATGTTGTGGAAGTAACGAATTCACTGACTTAAAAATTGGGTATAATATCATCTCGGCCATCTAATTACTTCTTTTTCGACTGCCTTGGAAGTTTCGGGAAATCGGTTTTTGAACGTGCAAAAAAGTTATTAAATCCGCAGCCCGTCCTGGTCGGTATAAATTTTTGATGCAGGTTTTTTCTGGCTCAAATGGGATATCTGATATTGGATTCCGGACAATATCTTTGAAATTGGCAGAACTTTTCACGTCTATAAATAGTTTTTTCCTTAGTTTATTTTAGCTACCTTCTCCAAGATAATATGAGATTTTTTTACTATTTAGTTTTAGCGTGTTTATTTAGCCTTCAATATTAATAGATTCTCAGATATACAGCGTTTTACGATTTTCCACCAAAATTATAGTCGGCCATTTTTTTTAAACCGTTACAGATTTTTCCATAAAACTTTGTAGAACAGTAGTTACACTCTCGTAGGCAAAGCCATATTTTAATTTTGAAAATCTTCCCAGTTGTTTTTTTTTACACATTATTGATGTAAAATTGCATAGTAGGCTTGTGTTAAATAATAAAACCATTTCATTTTTTATATTTTGCCATTTGCTTTAATCATAAGTGAAAGTTTTTATTGGGATGAAACGCACTATTGCAGGATGTCTGTAATTTAGTACTGAAAAATATGCAGACATTATTTTTGTTTACGGTTTTTGTATTGTATAGATTCGCAGCAAGAAAGTATCGCAGGCGCTTTCCCAATCACCTTTATCAAATTATAATTATCGCAGGTTTTTCAATTTAGGAAGCAACATGGAAAGTTTCCATATAAATATAGCTAAACATGAACATGTTCCGGGAAATAACCTTCGACAAGAAGAGGAGGTACTTTAGGTGGCTTGAAATAAGCCTTCTATTAGTGTAAGACGAATTAGTAATGATTTAGCAGAACCGAAAAGAAGAATATGCTGAACTTTGAAACAGGAAAGTACAAACTTCAAGATAGAGACGACGTACTCCAGCTTAACTTTTTGTAAATGGACTTTGGCCTACAAAAGGACAATATCGAGGATTTTATTTACAGATGAAGACCATTTCATACCTGAGGAGATCAATAAAACTAGGAATGAGCATATACGGGCATTTAAAAATCCTCATACAGTGACACAAAAATATTCCCAATATCGGTTTTCTGTAAATGTATTTGGAATTTATAAAAATCACCCTATAAACTCATATTATTAAATTATTTGAGAGACTTTCTGCCAAATTTGATAGAAGGGGTTAATATCAGAGGTATGTGGTCTCAAAACGATGGTGCTGCACCCAGTTTTCCACACCTTTGGATTATTTTTTATGTGGTCATCTTGAATCAGAGATGTACAACGATGAAATTAATACCCGGATGTAGTTAATGTACAAAATATTTAGAATTAATCCAGGAGTGATTGTCAAATCAGTGAAAATCCTTTTAACATATTTATCATATTTATTAAATAAACAATTCTAAAATATTTCACTTATCATTCTGTCCTGCACAGATGATCAAAAAATTCAGATACTTACTAAGATGAATTATACTCCTTTTGTAAAGGTTTAGTCAATTAAAAATGACAATTAGCTTGACAAGATTAACTAACATTAATAACAATGACAACTATAGAATAACCATAGAAATATTACCACATTCGCCCCCCCATTCATTTTAAATATAATCGACTAAATATTTCGGTCGTAGTTTCATTCTAGTGGGTCGAGGATCTTCACTATGACTCATCTTAGTAGGTCGGAGATCTTCGTCAGGATTTATCCTAGTGGGTCTGGAGTTTTGGAGGGAGTTTCATATTCTTGAATATTTGGTGCCGCCTTAGCTTGAGAATGGCGTCTGCCATTTAAAATATTCACGTCTGCATCAAGAGGTTGTAGATTTAACTCCGGATTCTCGTCGTTATTATTTAGAAATTGTAGACTTGTGTCTTCAAAAGGTTGCAATATTGGATTGACACGTTGCAGTGCCAATTTGCAATATATTACGTTACCTTGTGATAAAATGTTAATTTCAAAACACTTATAAGAGATTTTTACTAGCTCAGTGAAATTTAATATCAAACATTACTTTCCTTTAAAAATAAGAAGATTCATGCTGCTTAAGGATATCATGGTCTATAATAAGATCAGCACACAATTCAGAAAGGCTAGTTACTTTTATTCCATTATAGTTATGACCTAGAATATTTAAATATACAAAACAGTAGTCCTTAATTTTACATTGTAAAGAAATGGAGGCCATAGAAATATGTCCGGAACTTGGATGTGTCGTGATTCTGCGAGCGATAATAAAATTTTGATCAACATATCGTCGGTCTAAAGCACACTTAATGATTATATCAATATATTAAAGCTGTGCTTCGAAATCATTTACTCTTATCTTAATAAGTGACTTTGATAAACACTTCGGAGCTGCGGCTAGTAGATTAGAATTACTTTGAGTACAGGCAGTAGTAGACTTGATGTTTAGTTTCTTGCCCTGACAAATTTTAGCGAAATGGCCACGCTTTTTACATTCTTTGCATATAACATCCCTAGCAGGGCAATTTACACGAGGATGTCTCTTATTTCCACAAAAATAACATTTCGCAAAGGAATTCGAAGTTGCGTTGTATGACTGACATGGCGAGGGCCGGCAGGCTGTATCTTCGTGGGTAATATCTCTAGATTGCATTGAATTTCCATTTAATGGTCGAGTATAAGCTTCTGCGTGTATCTGAGCAGATTCTAAAGAACGTGATTGAGTCACTGCTGTCTCAAGGGTTAATGAAGCATTTTCAAGAAGACGTTGACGAATTTGTTGGGAAATCAAACCACTTATGAAGACATATCTAATATAATCGTTACGATTTTCGTTACATTTTACAGACTTAAAGTTACAATCTTTACTAAGTATTTTTAAATTATGAAGAAATTGATCTATAGTTTCATCTTCGCGCTGTTTTCGGGTTATCAGCTTATGCCTAGCAAATATTTAATTTGTGGGTTTCACGTGAACAGTTATCAAACGTTCTATAGCAGTATCATATGTAGTACACTCACTAATATATTTAATGGTGAAGTATAATTTATAAGTAAATTCAGTTTTTTTCTTCTGTTAATATGGGCATCTCTTTTAAGAAATTATCGAATGTCTTATACCAGTAAATTCATGCATCAGAGGCAGTGCTTGAATTCGGATCCACATCTAATTTATCAGGCCGGAAGAGTCGACCCAAGAATGACTTGCTTTCAAGAATTGATTAAATTGAGATGAATTATACTCCTTTTGTAAAGGTTTAATCAATTAAAAATGACAATTAGCTTGACAAGATTAACTAACATTAATAACCAGTTTTTAAATAAAATTGAGTCTTACGATATTCTTCCTATATACCAGTTTAATTTTTTTCTCCTTATTGTTCAAGCCAACAATCTTATTCCCTGAGTTTACTTCTTCCCTTAAAATTAATAATATAATCATAAAATCGGTATTGGGAACGCTAGATACAGTTAATACTATTTTTTGCGATGGGTCTAAAGGCAAACAAGGTACAGGATGCGCTTTTTATGTGGAAAAGGAAAAATTTATTTCCCAATTTCATTTACCAAATTATTCATCCGTTGGATAAAAAGCTATGGAGAAAGCAAATCGGTTATTCTTTCAGACTCAAAATCTGTTTTACTTTCAATTTCTAACTATTCCTGCAATATTAACAAAAATCCTATTATAAGAGAAATTATTCAGTCTCTCCTTACTCTTCATAATTCTAAAATCAAGATCGTTCTTATCTGGGTTAAAAGTCATAAAGGTATAGTTGGAAATGAAAAAGTCGATTTAGTCGCTAAAGAATCCATTCTTCTTCCAACTATTAGTAATATTCATTCTCCGCAGGATATTATACATGCAATGAAACGAAATGTTAGATCAAGCTGGGAAAAACTTTGGGAACACTTTGTTTCTCATTCAAATAACCCATATACATTTATTCACCCTGTTCTTCCAAAATCTATTCCCCACATTACAAATTTTAAAATGTCTAGGTATTATTGTACGACTTTAACAAGGATGAAACTAAATCATGGGGGTTTTCCGTCCCACCTTTCCAGAATTGGTATTAATATATCACCTTTCTGTCAATGCGACAATTCTTCTTTTGCTGATATCAACCACCTCATTTTTTCTTGTAGCCACCATAATTCTCATCGTTCAGATTTTCTTAAAAAACTTTCTTGTCTAAATATCCTTTTTCCATCAAGTATTTCTATTTTATTAAGTTCATTTGATGAGAAAATATATAACTTAATTATTGAATTTTTAATTAAAGAAAATATTAAAATATAAATAAATAAACAAAAAATTATTCGGTTTACTGTAAGAATATCATGAACGCGTCATTAAATATTACACTATTTTATTATATGATCCATACACTAATTAAATGGTCATTGACATTTATTAAAAACGATATACAGGGTGATATTTCAGGTAAGAAGAGCAATATGAAAAAAGGTAGTTCGGTTCAGGAGTTTTTCAAAATTAAAATATGGCTTTGATTAACCTAAGAGAGTTAGTTTAACTTATCTACAAAATGTTATCGAAAAATCTTTAGCCGTTAACAATTATGGACAACTATAATTATAGTGGAATATCATAATTTCAGAATTGATTAAGATTAAAAGTTATATGGGAGTGTTTTGCACTGTGATTAATGCCCTCTACCTCCCTGAGATATTCTACAGAACCCAGTTGACCATACATATATGCGAAAGCACTTAATTGTCCTGAAACCGATCTTTTTAATCCAAGACACTTGAATTAATATCAAAGAAAAAAATACTGCATAAATAAAATAAATAAATAATTATAATTGCATAAGTTGATAAAAAATGCTATGCAATAGCTTTACCGCGGCAGTCCCCGAGTGCCACACGTATTTTTTTATTTTAATGATTATATATACGGAGTGGCCCAAAAGTCTGGAAACGGCCAATTATCTCGTAAATTGCTAGTCCTAATTGTACAAAATGGAGAAATGTGGTAGACGCATTCTACTCACAAATGGAGCACATTTTGAACACTTGATAAAGTAACCATTATGTTAAAAAGGTTGTAATTTTTCAATTGTTACGTTTTAATGTAGTTGAAAATAGTTAACCAAAGTGACTAATAATATAAGTGAAACGGCAAATCTGGCAACATTGCAAATATCAAATCTGGAATCTCCGTGTCCCAAAATAGGTGTACCTCAAATTTTGTACAATTAAGACTAGCAGTTTACGAGATAATTGGCCGTTTCCAGACTTTTGGGTCACTCTGTATATAAATATGAGTTTTTAAATATTTTTCGTTTTTTCATGCGAATAAATGCGAATTATTGGATTTTTAATTTATATTTATGCGAAAATTCGGTTTTTTAGTTGCGAAATATTCATAACCCTAACAAATATTATTAAAATAATTTTAATATAACTAAGTTATGTTTGCTTTTTATTCTGGTTAAACACATAACCGATTAGATCATTCAATTGACGCAAGGCTTATTAGCTCATTGGTATAGTATCAAACTTTATCAATTTTGCCATTTGAGACCTATCGAGCGACCGCGTTCAAGTACTTGCGGGGGCAGAACTTTTTTTTTGTTTTTTTTTTTATTTTTTTTTTGTTTTTTAGTTTTTTTTTTTGTTTAGAAAATATGAAAATTGAATAAATACGATTACTGTTGATTATTTTTTTAAATACATTTTAATTATTATAATAATAACCTGGTTTTACATTTTTTGATGAAATTATTTTGTGGTCGTAGAAAAAATATTGTACATCACTTGTGTGAACAGTGATTTTCCACACTCGTGTGATAGTCGCACTCGCCTTGTGCCTCGTGCGACAATATTTCCCACTCGTGTGAAAAATGTCACTTTCCACACTCGTAATGTAATATACTATTTTTTGGACTCAACTTTTTGTCCTTGTCAGGTCAGGTCAGGTCAGGTCAGGAGTGGAGCATATATTTTGTGTGGAACACCCTGCATAAAAACAAAGTGTATAATTATCTACATAAATATTCTTATAATTTCTAGGAACATTCTCGTATATCATATGATCTGCATTCAATAGAAGCAAGGTCAATAATCACTAGACTTGAAAATAATTCGAACAGACACATAGAATGACATACATACTATCGCTTTATTTAATAATGTTATTATACATAGGACTGAACATATTCCTTGTTAATGTGGGTATAAGTTCTAAGAATAATTCATAAAATGTGCAATTGTAAAACTTGAAATAGAAAGTAAAATGAATTTTTGTTTGTTAATGTTACGTTTATTAACACTTTATTTATTTAATTTATTTTCACTAAAATCATTTGTTTATTTTATAACTTAATTTATTTATAAGTAATCAAAACTAGTGAGGCCACGAAACGAGAAATTCTCGCCTCTCGTATCGTCTCGACGAAACGAGACATACATTTTCTCTCTAAAACAGATTCGAGATGAGACGAGAATTTCTGTCGAGCTCTTTCGAGCAATATTTTTTTGCTTATTTAAAATTTTCAATTGCTTATCGTAACTTAAAATTTAAACATCAGATTTTCAGATAGTCAAAAAGTTAACATAACACACGTATTCTATATATTATTAAATGGTAACAAATATTACGTGTGTAATTGGCATTTTATAAATAGTAATTTATAAAAACAAATATTTTGCATTTAATTTATTTAAAATTAATTTTAAATGGAAGCTGCAAGAACTTTTTTATCGATAAAATTAAAATTTCAAACGAAAAAAGTTACATTAATCGTCACTGATTAGTTGACAATTATTTCAGGAAAATACATGTTTAAAATAGTTCTTTGGATAATTTTCATAAATAAATAATATAGTTGATAAAACTGCCGTTAAAAAGTTTTTTAATATAATAAACACTGTATAAAGAACTATTTTCCAAATTTATTACTAAAATGGAAACACATTTGGATTAAACAAAGAAAAAATTAAAGTACTTTAGACTTATTAATTTGTAATTGTAAAACTGTAGTGCAAATTAAAAAACAGATTTTGGCCTATGGGAAATTTCATAGTTTACTCATCCTATATAAATAGCATTTTATTCTTTGAATAGCGCTCTTACCATATCAGTAATATGGATAAAATGATTTTTTTTGCATTTTTTTGCTATTTTGCTATTTTTTTGCATCGCCTACAAACTTGTTAAAATTGTTAAATTGTTAAAAATATACATTCTGTTTATATCGTGCAAATTTGATCTGATTTGAGTAAACGGTGCAAAATGTCAAAACGTTCAAAAACTCACAGCTGGTAAAGGGTGTAGGTATGTATGATTAAAAAGCTGAGAAGTAACTTTAATTATAGTTGATATGTGATAGATTTAGCTAGCAGGCGCTGACACAAAGTACGAGTACAGCAAATCTCTTTCTTTGTATAAAAAAACTCTCCAATAGACAGCAATCGTGATAATTTTCGTTCGGTCAGATTTTTCTGAGGTTACTTTGGGAGAAAAATTGGAAAGAGCAATTTTTAACCGTTTTTTGAAAAAGTAAAACAAACGAACGTATTATATATTTTAAAAAATAGGCATCTATAAAGCAGGCATTTGATATCTCACACGATAGCACCAGAAAAATTCTAACCTTGGAGGTTTTCAAACTATCGATAATTCTTGGTAACGGAAAAATGGAGGCCGTAAAAGGACCAAATGAGGCAGAGACGGATATAAAAGATTAGAGCATGACCAGACTAGTCGAAAATTGCTTGCATCACATTAATCTTTCTTTACCTGCACGGTTATTCACGCCGTTACCCGCGCTATGTCTGATAGCCCCAGATTGGGTATTTTTGTGTTCGAACTTATAATTATAACAATAGCTATCTCTATATCCCCTTACGAGTAGATTTTAACACCAGAACCGGACTAAGTTTGTTCTAGGAAGGGACGGATACAAATGATTGATTTTGATGGTGCCATTTGACTTACAGGTGACGAAAACTCAACCCACCCTCATATAAGTGATAATTACTGTATTTTTATGTATTATGCAATATTTGCGAATTTGTCAGTAGATAGCAACTCTTGAACACGTTGAACATGATATATGGAAACAATAAATCTACTTTTACAATATTCCAAACAGTTTTGTAACTAACATTTACTTCTTGAGCAATTTGCCATTGGCTAAACCATACAATAAATGCATATTAGCCATTTCAGCATTAGTAAACGCCAGGCATCGCTGATAACTGGGCACACACGAAAGCAGAACAGCTGTTACAACGAAATTGGAACGATCAAAATTTCTTGTTTGTTTTCTGCGTTGGTTTCTATGTTTGAAACAGTAATTGTCAAAATTCCAAAGACCACAGGATAAGAATGTTCTTTCTTAATAGTTTAGGAAACCAGTAGCGTCACGAAGGAAAATTTATGGTAACTTTCACTTATAGTTGTTAATATATTATAATATAAAAAAAGTCAACAACTCGTATCTCATAAACGATAAAACTTATCACACATGATTATAGGAGCTTTTCGTCTGAAAATGAACGACCAATCGCAGACAATATTTCAGATAACTTTGGAAACACCCTGTATATAAACCAGGAAAAAACAAAAATAATGTAGGCAGTTACTTTAAAATTATTTTAATAATTTCTTAAAAAGAAAACCCGATTTTACTATTAATTTGGACATTACATCAATTAAAACAGAAATTAGGCGTCTGACATATTTGACAGCTTATGCGGAAAGTAGATTCATATTCACACACGGGTGGAAAGTAGATTTATCCACACGTGTGTGCTATAGGGCAGTTCCCATTAGACTAATATGTGCGATCGGTGTCACTTTCCTAAATGGTCATAGGAAAATGTAGTTTTTCTTTAATTTGACAGGTTTTTTTAGTTTAGGCATATGCCTTATACAAAGTGGGAAAATACAGTCAGAAAAATAGTATGTATATCGAAAGCATATATTGTACTAGTTCAAAAAGGGTTATGGGTTCTCTTTTGAAAACAAAAATAATGCTGTATATTTTTTATTAGGTGATGAGATTCGATATATTATTTGATATTTACAGTCAAACAACCACATTAGGTTCACAGGTGAGTGATACAGGGTTAATTATCATTATAAATAAATATAAATGATTTTAGGTTCGTTAAGAAGCAATCACAATGTATACATTTATAAGCTTGAAGAGCCTCACTGTTATATGAAGAGCAATGAAATAAAGGTAATAATTGCTGTCACGAAGATTTTTTACTTCTAGAAATAAATAAATAAAATAAATACTCTAGTTAATAATATTAAACTAAATTAAATGGTACAATCACACAGTAAAATTTTAGATAAGCAAACAAATATATGTACCAACGTAACTAATCAGGTAAAAAGATGATTGTAAAAATGGTTAGACATAACGTTAATTATTTATTATTCTTAGCTGTTTTCTGTCTATATTATGGAATCAACTTCATTGTTAACATTACTAAAAGTAGAGACTTAAGCGCTTTTAGAATCAAATGAGATGGACTAGTTGGATTCCTCAGCAAGCTTTCATTCGATTAGGTCTCCGGGGTTCGTGATAAAGCTAGTATGGTAAAGTCATAAGCCCGCAGAGCGACTTATGCTATATTTTTGGATAATTTTTGACTATTTTTAATTTTTTTTGTCCTGTAGCTCTGTCTCTATGAGCTCTATCAGAAACGGATTTGCAGAATATTTTTTTGCTAATTCTATGCTCTATAAATAAAATATCGATTTATTTTTCTCTCTTCTATGGTTCATAGGAAACAATAAGGGGGTGGGTGGCTCAGTGGTAGAGTCTGTGCCTGTGGATCCAAGGGTCCCAGGTTCGAATCCTACCGTTGGCAGGGATTTTTTTATTTAATTTATTTATTTAAAATTAATTCTGATGCCTTGGTAGGATTCCCTACTCGACCATTCACTGTTGGGTTCTAATTAACAGTGCTGTTCCTGAAGTGGCGCTGGGAAACAGTAACAAAGCCTACACAGAACACACATACTTGAGAATTTACAAACACAAACTGAGACTGGCACATTGGGTTTATATACCTAGGCCATCTTTATCTTTATACTTAGATAAGCTGGCCTAGCAAGTACTGTATCTCTTTTTGGTGCGAAAGATATCAGAATCATGTTTTCCTACAATTTTTTTATAACTTTAATTTAGTTTTAGAGTTGGTGATTTACTTGGCTGCTATGAGAATCCCCGTGAGCTCCGTTTAAACTACACTGGCACTACTGCTCACAGCTCATTTTATATTTAGGTTTAGGGATCTGGAGTATATTCCACATCCTTAGCCTTGTTTTGGTTTAGAACCGTCGGTGTAGATATGAATCGTACCTGCCACTTCCGGTTCTTCTATTTGTTCTATTATAACTTTATATGGTTCATGAAAGATATATCTCGTAGATGGAGTCCACGTTCTTCTGCCAAAAGCGACATATCGCCTCTCCAGATCCTAGTAGAGATAGAATCAGTTATGAGCAGTTAGCAGCTAGTCTACAAGCATACGTCTAATCGCACGCACACAAACACCGTGCCGAAATCTGCCGAACTGAAATGACGTTAGACGATGCACGGCTTTCAACGCCGCACCGCTGTGCCGGTTGGAGTGGTTTATTTTCGCGGAATTTCTTGATTCGATCGCCGCGCTCAAAGCCCGCGATAAAAGCTATGCAATAGCTTAAAAATTAATATCTAATATTTACGCCAGCCGGGAACATTTGTGATGCCAATTTATTAGAAGCCAGAGTTCTTGTATTGCATAAATGTTCCAGTCCGCAGACCTATATTTAACTCCGCTTCATACTAATACGAATAGGGTCGGATAAAACCTTCTATTGCTATAACGCCATACCGCTGTGCCGGTCGAAGTGGGGGGTGTTAGGTTTATTTTCGCAATAGCTTAAAAACTCTAAATATTCAGAAACTTTTGACCACAGTCGTGAGATTATTGTTCAGTTAAATCACAAAATCTTCCAGTTCACTAAATAAGAAGTTTTTTAAAAAAAATCTGCAAGATCTCAGAAAACGCAACACAAAAAAGGTAGAAACCCCCATTTTGCTGATATTTACTGTGAAGTTTTGGGAATAAATTTATTGTTCAAGTTGGTATCCTGTTTTTTTCTTTTAATTGATTCAAGAAAAATTACAGTTGTGAGAATTAATGATAACTTAGAAACTAAAAGAAGAGGCAAGGAAATAATTGAATATGAGGATTATTTGAATTATTTTATTTAATGTTATGTTAGAAAACTAATTTGGGAATCAACCAGCCAAAATCATGGGACTTCCTTCACGAAAAATAGCATATAAAATATATAGTTTTATACAAAGATGAAATTAGATAAAGATTATTTGTTTTACTTTCAAATTTGAATTAATTTAAGGTAAGGAAAAAGTTATGAATGAAAATAGTATGATAAAATAATAAAAAAACGTAGCTAATATAAATATAGAATATTTTATTAAGAATACTCTTGGTTATGTCCAATAAGGTATCTTAAGCTCGTAACAAGATATTGTAATTTATTTTTTAAGGTGAAGGGGGGGAGAAAAAGTCCTTTATATCTCACAATGGAAAGTCAATGTTTAATTATTCAACAAAACATTGAGTGCGACCGGTTTCGAAGTATCATCACTTCATCTTCAGGCTCGCCATACTCTCCATCCACTAGGGAATGCTACAGACAAGTTTCATCAAAACGTGGGGGATGAAATAAATTGTAAAACAAAACAATGTTACAAGTTATAAAAAAAGTTAAAAATATTTGAAAAACAAATATTAGTCGATATAGACAGTTAAAAAATTTTAAAAATATTCAAGACTATACAAAAACAAATTACACACATTAAACAGATTAAAAGATAAGGCCTATTTTAAGCAACATTGCTGTTTTTTATAAAAATCTAACATTTTTGAAAATTGAAAATAATTTTTATAAAAAACAGCAATGTTGCTTAAAATAGGCCTTATCTTTTAATCTGTTTAATGTGTGTAATTTGTTTTTGTATAGTCTTGAATATTTTTAAAATTTTTTAACTGTCTATATCGACTAATATTTGTTTTTCAAATATTTTTAACTTTTTTTTATAACTTGTAACATTGTTTTGTTTTACAATTTATTTCATCCCCCACGTTTTGATGAAACTTGTCTGTAGCATTCCCTAGTGGATGGAGAGTATGGCGAGCCTGAAGATGAAGTGATGATACTTCGAAACCGGTCGCACTCAATGTTTTGTTGAATAATTAAACATTGACTTTCCATTGTGAGATATAAAGGACTTTTTCTCCCCCCCTTCACCTTAAAATTACCTCAACTCACACATGGCTACCCCCCTTGTCAATATTGTAATTTAGTTTGTGCACTTAAAAATAAAAACAATGGAATAGAAAAATTGCATTACTACAACTTTAATTTAGTAATAATAAGGGTCCGATTCGGTTATTTTTATTTCGTTAACTTTGGTTTAGAGATTCGTTTCGATTCCATCTCTATAATAGTGCTTTTTGCTTTATAATAATTCTACATTCAATCTAAACACAGTTTTTATCAAACTATTAACTTAATTTGCTTTAATAACATTCATATTAAACGATCAATACATAAAAAAAGATTTCGCCAGCCAATTTTTTCGTACAACCGCTTTATATTCGCACTAAGAAGTTATAATACAGTAAATTTTCGATGTTGAAACGGTCTCCAATGGTCCGTACGTTGAAAGAAGAAAGAGTTGCCCTGGCAAGGCCAGAACGTCGTCCGTCAAGGGTATAAACGCGATGGGAAGGAAACACGATCGGTTAAAACGTCCATCCTGGGAGCCATTAGACGTTTGGCAGACGGAAAGACAGGACGATAGAATTCTCGCAAAACTACCCAACGTGTACCGAACTAATGAAAATCAATTGGAAACGAAGCGATAAATAGAGATCCCGTTAATTTTTTACAGAAGTTTACACTGGAGACTGTCCAGTTGTATCAACAGGGTGAAAAGTTTTTGATATAGTAACTCGAAGTGAAACTCTTAACATGTTATATCATTAATAGAAATTAATAATATAGAAGACTGGGTGGCAATAATTCCTACAAAGACACGGTTTGAATTTTTTAGTTCGATATTAGTACCCTTTTGACATACTAAAAGTATAAAAAAAAATTGAGTGTGCCAAAGACGGTTTTTTCGGCCGCCACCTTTAAAAAATAATAAAAAATCGTGTATTGTATGTTTTGTAATATGGATACTTGTTATTTTATCTATTTTTTATAGTGTTTTAAGCTCTTATGATTTTGGGGAGTGGGTCAGGTTATTAAATAACTCGTATTACTTTGAAAAAGAATGTTGAGAGCCACTATATTTAAAACTTACTAAACTTGACTATCGATTAGTGATAAAAATATAGAAAATCACTAACCATTAAGATATTATAATTAAATAAAGTTTTATACAGTGAGCACTATAAGTCTTACCCCCCCTATCTAACTCGCTACGGGAGTCTTGTTAGGAAAATCTCCGAGACAGGTCGATTTTTGATTTCTACAATGTACATTTTTGTACGAATAGTTTACCCTTACTGAAGGCGAGCAACCCTTTCGAAAAATTTAAATGGCATAAGGTGGTGAGTGATAGCTCATTTGAAAGAGGGTTTTATTCTCTATTCAACCGTGTAAAAAAATTTGAAATTTGCTTCATTAATTCTCGACTAATTGTTGTTTCAGAATAACGGAAATTAACGTAGCGCACTCATCCTTAGAATTAAAATTCGGCCCTGCATGACTTCGGTTTTGGTTCAGACGTGAAGTAAAACTTTTTGCCATTAGGTCACTGTTAGTCTAGTTGCTTTCCTATTTTGTGAGGTTTTGTTATTTTTAAACATTAATAAATCAACAAGTAATGATGCAAATTTCAAATTTTTTTGCACGGTTGAATAGAGAATAAAACCCCCTTTCAAATGAGCTATCACTCACCACCCCATGCCATTTAAATTTTTCGAAAGGGTTTTTACCCTCCTTTAAGGGATGAAATTAAGGGTTAACTAATCATGCAAAAATGTACATTGTAGAAATTAAAAATCGACCTGTCTCGGCGATTTTCCTAACAAGACCCCAGTAACGAGTTAGTTAGGGGGGGTAAGACTTAAGATGCTCACTGTATATTAAGTAGTCGTTATACGTTTTATTGAAGCAATGCTGCAGAAAAAAATATCAAGTGATGAACCAATTTTATTATAGCAGTTACATATTCTATACTATACAAAATTCTATACAAAAGGTGAGTTAGGGGGGGTAAGACTTAAGATGCTCACTGTATAAGGTAGCAACAAATTTTAATTCACAGAGACTTACTTATTCAAATTTAGATGATTTATTCACAATTGACTTATCTGTGGTACAAGAGGTAGCATATAAGAAGTGACTTGTAGAGGCCTTCTTCGAAGGGACTCGAAACGATACTCTTCGGATAGTACAAATCTTCACAAACTTCTTCAGATGGAACTCAAACCAAACCTCTTGAGACAATTTAAAATAAACCTCCTTAGATGCAGCTTGAACTAAACTTCTTAATAGAAATCACCATAAACAGTATAGATATATCCTGAATCAATCTTCTGAACTTCTAAACCTCTAAAACTTCAATACCGTCTAGATATAGCCAGGCTACAAGGAAAAGGTAACATTACGAAAGGGACTAGGAAATGTGTACAGGAAACAGATAAAATGCCTTTAACTAATAATTGAACATTTTAAACTATTAAGTGAATAGTTTCACAGAGACTAAAATTAATATAAAAAGGAAAAATCTTATTTAACATATTTAAATATATTAACAAAATAATAGATAAAATTATATAAAATATGTGATCCTTGTGTTTTTCATGTTGAGGTTATGTTTCAAATTTGACATTTTAATTAGAAATTCTTGTACAAAATATATATTTTCAACAATATATCGGTATAAAAGCTTACCTTATAAAATCAGACGGCCATTAAGAATATTAAAAGACAATTAGTACATCGGATGTTCAAGATAATTAAGAATATTAAAAGACAATTAGTACATCGGATGTTCAAGATAATTAATAATTTAAATCAACTTCTTCGTTCAAAGATATAAATCGAAATGAATTACCCTCTTTTGACGCAAGGCATAAACGACAAATGACATTGGAGTAGAGATGTTTGCGTCAAAATAACGAAAACGGTTACAACCTTTACAATGTTTGGGTCCAAATAACGAAAACGGTTACAACCGTTACAATGTTTGGGTCTAAATAACGAAAACGGTTCCAACCGTTACAAATTACAGAAAATTTCATGTTAAAAAAGAATATGTTCAAAAATAAAACGAAATAACAAAATGGCGGCGATAAACTGAAGCTTTTGCAATGTTAAAACTTAAATTGCAATTAATCAAAATGTGGTTTTAATACAAATATAATATGTACTTACATACCTGCATAAAAATTTTTCATCATGTACATCCGTATTGTGTATAAATTGAAAAACATCAAATATTCAAAAAGGTCATGTCTAATAACAAATTACATAGTGTCTGATATAAGTAAAGCAGAGCATGCATCATGCTAATGATTTTGAAGTAAATACTTTAATCTATATAAATAAAAATTAATAGTAGTTGCTTCATCATGTGTAGGTAATTATTATGTACACTTTGAAGTAAATATAAACTTAACATTCTTATGAATAAAAATAAATTTTTGCTCAAAAGTCTGAGTTTCTACTCCATATAAGTGTTTCGTAAAAATTCCGTTAAAACTATAAAACAGCTTAAAAAAGCAAAATAGTCGCCTGCCGCCTCGTTTTCAAAATGCTGGTCCACCGCGAAAAAAATGCACTAAAACAGTCGACTGCAAGACGAATTCGATAGCACTACGTTTCCATGGAGACGCGGGACTCAGTCTTATTGCGGCCGCCTATAGTCCAGTCAATGAGTTTATAAATTGTTATTATAGGAAGGATTTGGAGGGGACATAATAAATAACACTCATAGGGGTCTATTCTGTAACAATTCCTTTATAGTCCTCTAATGTATCTTAAAGAAATCCTTTTAAATAATGACAGAAGTAAATTAGCGAATACGAAAATATTTTTAAAGGCCGCCAATATTTTAACGGATAAAGGAATTGTTACAGAATAGACCCCATAGCATGTGTCGAGACCATCGAGGTAAAGTTAGATGACATAACACTATATTGCGATATTACTACGTTGCCTCAAGGTTTGGGATTGTAATGCAGTTCTTCTTACTTGAGATAAGGGGTCAATTAATTATATTTACAATAATTGGAGAGATAGGGTCACGGAAAGATACATACTCCAGTAACTGGTCAGCCGTTTAATCAGCAAAGTAAAACATATCCAGCAACACTTATTAAAATGATCGTTTGGTACCAATCGTTCACAAGACAAGTACGAAGAGCATAAATGTATAAAATAATACCGAAAATATACCTAAATCTTATTATACTACTTTATACAATAAACTTAATTTTATTTTAGGCCCTACGAGAAGCTAAATAAGCTATATCAAAACAGCCAACAAAAGTAAGGGTATTTGGTAGTTAGAATGCGAAATAGCTAAATACAAATCCAATTTTCAAAGTTGAACAATACTGCTTTTAATGTAATGAGGTAATAATACTAAAGGCTATGATTTATTTACAAGATGGTCCTACTATGACAGTGATGGTATTAACTATATATACAGAAAGGTGATGCAAGGTAATGTTGTTAGCAATAATACAAGGAAGCTAAGCGAGACTAAAATAGAGCTTAGGCAATGAAGTAGACAATGGGACGTTCTTACTTGTTCTTTGGTTACCTGATGAGATACCATTGAGGGGTTGTTCTCGTCAGGGTTAACGATCGGTTTCTAAGACTGGACCAACCAGCTAAACAGGAAGCGGTGATCTATCGTACGGGTTACTTCCTCTACTGGAACCGCTAAGCGAAGCACTGACGATAGTGTGTCCAAAATAAATACTAACTACTAAATACTAAAGGAGCGATACAAGAAGCTCTGCAGAGTGAAGGGATACAAACAAGAAGGTCTAAAATAGAGGGAATATTCTACATATAAACTAAAGCATGGTTGGTACGGACTTACCGTAGATGTTAGTTGGCCTTTGGAAGAAAAGTATTATTTTCACAACAAAGGTACTTAAATTTGAATAAATAAAAGTGAGTGTAGATTTTAGCAAAGAAGTAATTTGGAATTTGAACAATTGCAATTAGATTTATAAAAGGGAAGAGGGAAGGTCAAGGTTTGTTTACATTTAGGTACAGGTTATAGAAAATTAATATACATAATTTGAACAATCTTGTGTATTCTTTTATCGACAGGTAAGCTTAATAATAAATTATTTAACTTTTATATAAATATTGCAACGATTAAATGCGAACCGTAACAATATGATAGATGGACGCACATCGAGTGACGTAAAAGTGTAATGAAAATGGCGACTTGAGTCGTACTTTGATTTATTTGTCTCACCAAAACTGACTAACTCCACTATCTCGAGTTTGACATGACGTAAAAGTGTAATGCTGTAATGCAAAGGTGCGGACACTTTAGCATCGTCATAGCAACTCCTCTTTATTCTATCTCAATGGACGAGAAGATAGAAAATATTATAAAATAAACAAGTAAATAATATTTTTAATTAGTATTTTATTCTCTGATATGTCTGGTATTTTTGAGATCACACGCGGCCATGCGGCCTTTAAGAGTAGCCGCCCCTGGTAGTAACATAAGTATAAAGAAGCTCCGTTGTCATGGAAATGAACTAGAACATTTAAACCCCATCTTTGTGTAAATTAGTTTCACCTACCACATATTTTGCATAGATCTACTGTACTTTTCAGATCAAGATCAATTCAAACACTGTATTTAAAATATACAACTCAATATTAATTTTAAGGAAAGGATTTATATAAAAAAATAACGCATATGGTAATCTTTAG
>OV651813.1:45034116-45093340 GCA_927349885.1 Psylliodes chrysocephalus
AGAACATGCCCTAGCATGCGCGCGTGTTCATTACTGCCCACACTGGCGAGGTACGCAAGAATTCGTTCATTATATTATTTTGTCGCACCGTTCATTCATAAACACTGGAGTGATATTTACGCCAGCCGGAAACATTTGTGAAACCAATTTATTAGAAGCCAGAGAAAGCTCTTCTAGTTCTTGTATTGCATAAATGTTCGAGTCCGCAGACTCTGCTTCATACTAATACGAATAGGGTCGTATAAAATACTCCACGAACGCCGCACCGCTGTGCCGGTCGGAGTGCGAGGTTTATTTTCGTTACGTAATTACGAAATTTCTTGATTCGGTCACCACGCTCAAAGCCCGCGATAAAAGCTATGCAATAGCTTAAAAATATAAATAGAATTCGTTAGTGCTTCATCCTACTTTCTACTAATAGTCCGTCAGATAGTGACAGGTTTAGGTACCCCCATTTTCGCATGCAAGCCTCGAAGAGGGTTGAAAAGTACATCGATTTTAAGTAGAATGAAAGAAAATTTACGAGTGGCTGCTGGGGATAACACATGGAAAATTCGATTTTCCCTAACAAAAACGAAAGGTTATTTGTTGCCCATTTTTCCACGCAAGCCGTTTTCACTATATGATTAATCAATAGAACTAGGTTTAGGAAAACCAAAGGCAATGTTGCAAGTGGCTGAAAGGTTGAAATAAGGGCGTAATCTTCTAAGGTAAAAGATTTTGCACATCGACTGTATGAAAACGTACGTCGTCACTAGTCCAAAAAACATACTTTCTTAAATGACCCGAATGTATAAGTGCATTTTGGGATCGGAAAATTGTTCTGATAAGGAAAATCGAATTTTCCATCTGTTATCCCCACGAGCCACTCGTAAATTTTTTTTATTCTACTCAACATCGATGTACTTTTAAACTCTCTTCGAGGCTTGTGTGCGAAAATGGAGCACCTAAATTGGTCACTATCTGACGGTCTATAATACAAAAATGCGAAAGTTTAGATATATGGATGTTTGTTGCTCAATCATGCAAGAACGACTGAACGGATCTGGATGAAATGTGGCACCAAGATAGAATATAGTCTGGAATACCACACAGGCTACTTTTTATCCTGGAAAAATACACGATAGATTTGTTTTTGTTTTTCACAGACATAATTTTTTGCATAGTGATAGTGAAACATGAAAACTTTAAATACAGTTACGAAGCATAATTAAATGATGACGTGTTTCAGGATAAATGAATTTTCATATTTCAAGGGGAGGAAACGGGGATTAAAAGTCTGTATAGTATGAATTTCTTTAAAGGTAGAAACTTGAAAATTGGAATTATAGCTATTCATCACAAATAAATAATGGTGTGTTTCAGGGATTTTGGATTTTTATATATTTGAGGGGGAAATGAGGGAAAGGGGGGAAGGGGAGAAAGGAAAAAAAGAGAAAAAGGGAAAAAATAGGAGAAAGTGGGGAAAGAGGGAAAGTTTGTATTGGGGTATCGCTTTTTTTAAAGGTAGGAAATTGAAAATTGGAATATTAGCTACTTATAAATAAATAGACATTAAGGGGGGAAACGGGAGGTGAAAGTTTGTATTAGACTTTCGGTGGAAACTTGAAAATTTGAATTGTAGCTACTCATTATTAGTAAATAAGGTTTTTGGATTTTCATATTATAAGGAGGGTGGAAGTGGATGTATCATAAAACTAAATAATAAAGTAATTAAAAATTAATAAAAATCAATAAAAGTTATTAAAAATTAATAAAAATTAATAAAAAAGAATAAAAATTATTAAAAATTATTAAAAATTAATAAAAATTAATAAAAACTAATAAAAATTAATAAAGCTCAATAAAAATTAATAAAAATAATAAAAATTAATAAAAATATTAAAAATTATTAAAAAATAAAAATTAATAAAAACGAATAAAAATGATTATAAATTAATAAAAATGATTATAAATTAATAAATATTAACCAATATTATTAAAACTTAATAAACATTAATAAAAATTATTAAATTTTTTTAAAAAATTAATAAATATTTTAAAAAATTAATGAAAATTAATAAAAAAAAATAATTATTAAAAATTTGTATCGAGTAACGGAAATTCCAGTGAAGCGAGATCGGGTCAGCTACTTTATTTTTGTGTCTATTATGTTTTGGGTTTCAAAAACATGCATATTCTTTATGTAGATCGATAAATTGCAGAACATATGTATTACTCCATAATTATAATTCTCCGAATTATTATTTTGACTTATACACTAGAGTGAAGATACGAGTATAACGCTTGTTATTCTATATTATACTCTTAATAGTTTAACAGACCCCCTTACCCCATATTAAATCAGGTTTTTTTCAGAATAAATAGGCTTCATCCCCTCATAAAGCTTGATTTTCTCTGAAGATTTCAATTGGATATCGTTTTTTTTGTTTCTGAGTTAGGATTTTTTTAATATTTCAACCCCTTGCCTCTCCATTTTTATTTATTTATTCTTTCCCTTATAGAGCTTGATTTTTACTAAACATTTCATGTTGATATTGCATTTGGTTTTGGATTTCTATTTGTTTTTATTTCATCTCTCCTTGACCCCCATTTTATTTAGATTATTTTAAAATTAATTGGCTTTGTCCCCTTACAGAGCTTGATTTTAGCCAAACATTTCAATTTGCTATTATTTTTATTCGTTTTTTAATAAGGTTTTTTTTAAATATTTCAACCCCCCCCCCTTAACTCCCCATTTTTATTCAAATATTCATTTTTTTAGAATCAGTAGGCTTCATCTTCTTATAGAGCTTCATTTTTACTAAAAATTTCATGTTGATATCACTTTTCGTTTTTAGTTTCAACTCCCCTTAAACACCCCAATTTTATTCAGATTTTTTCAAAATCAAAGGGCTTCTTCCCATAATAGAGCTTGATTTCTGCTAAACATATATCATTTTTCGTTTTTCAGTTAGGATTTTTTTTTTAATATTTTAACCCCCTGTAACTCCTCAATTTATTCAGATTTTTTCAGAATCAATATGCTTCATCTTATAGAGTTTGATTTTAACTAAAAATTTCATGTTGATAACGATTTTTTTTAATATTTCAACCCCTTTAACCCTCCATTTTCATTCAGATTTTTTTCAAAATCAATAGGCTCGATTTTCCTGAAATTTTCAAGTTAATACAATTTTTCGTTTTTGACTTATTGTGCCGACAAAAAACGTGACATCGGACGGCCGGACAAAGTAAACCTATAATAATACTCTTCACATACTACTGTGTGAAGGGTTTGATAATAATAAAAACCCCAACTAAACAAGTAAAAAAATAAACACTTGCTACTGATTACTGTTGGTGTTAGAGAAAAAAATAATTACAAAATTCTAACCGCTTGACCAGAGAAGCGTATACCTCTGGCAATATAAAAATTAATAACTGTTGATTAGATACAAATTTCAACTCGGCATATTCTTTCAAATTGTTTCTTCGGTTTGCTTTCATCCTTTTGTCCTAAAAAAATATAATGTTGGACCCGATAAATGGATAGAAGGATCTGAAAAATCAGAAATTACCTATTGATAGACAATAATTTGATGATAAGCCATCGAAAGATCATTCAACAATCCAAGGACTTAGTCAACAATGCCATAAATCAGAAAAAGACAATTTTATAAATAACAATGATAACAGCGTGCGAACCTTTTCCTGCTAAAGTCCCGCTTTGCCTTATTTGGGCCTCTTACGGCTCTTGCTTTTCCCTTTACCAAGAATATTTGATGCATTGAGTAAACCTCCGGGATAAACATGGTTAGTCATCTAGATATTCGTGAACCATTGGATTGCTAAAATTTGATGGCTACATAGATCTGGAATATTCTAGAATTTACCATACGCACATAAAGACTTTCATTTTGGTGAATGCGATAGTCTAAAAAAAATGGTGGGATCCGTGATGAATATTCTGACGCTGCGAGATTCTTGACTAGAATACAGTGGCGGCTCGCGATAATATGAGATGGTAGTGCCAGATTTTTAACAAATGTGAAAACCCCGCCGGAGGCACCCTGTTGGATGCCCCCCAACCAGAAGCCAAAAATTTTTTGGGGTGCCACGCCTAAATTTTTACCCAAAAGTCGTTAAAAAACTGGCTTTGGGCAAAAATTTATCACGGTATTGTCAAAATAGATATAAAATTTTAAATCAAGAATGGGCCGGCCTAATTCTTTAATTTGTAGTTTTTTTTCTAGCGAAAAACCACTAAAAGAGTTTTTTAAGATGCCAATTTTATACATTGTCACAATAAATTAAAAATTAGGAAATACGATATTTAAACAAGTTTATCGAAAACAAAAAGACACATATTAACGTCACTAACACTTCGTAACGTAACAAAAAATTTAAAAGCCAGTAAAGAAATTCGGTTAATTCAGTCAACAATCAACATTATCGAGAAACCGCGATTATCTGAACTGCTGTACCTGGCACGAACATTCCTTGATTTTACCATTTAAATACATATAAAATGTACCCATTTCTGTTGCTCACATAGGCACATAGTGCCTGTTGAGAAATGGCTCCGGTTGCGGCGAGAGCTTGGGAGATTTAAGCAGCGCGAGGTTGCCACATTTCAAATATTTTTTGAATATAAAAAGAAATGCATAAAATAAAAATGTGATAAGACGTTTTAAAAATAAAAAATATACTTTTGCATCAAAAATAAGGTAGTGCCGTGGCAAGTGGCACTACCTCACGAGTCGTCACTGAAGAATACTGTAGGACATTCGAGATAGCCATTTGATTTCAAGTTTAGATCAATATTGTTAATATAAAATAACTAACGGCAGTTTAGTACATCTCATTTCGAAAGTTATTTCTCAATTCTGAAGGGTCAAATTTTGTCGGAAACTTCTTCTTCGAAATACTGCCATATGTGGCTCAGGCCTAGTTTTTATTAGATATGATACCAAAGGAGAAATGTTCTTTATTAGATTTTCTGCGTTATACTTCTTATATAATATGTGACTATCCTTACATTAGGGTTACATTTCCTTTTCTTTAATGGAAACATTTTTTATTTGAATTGGCCAGAAAATGTAGACAATTTCATTGAGAGTGTGTAACCAAAACTGAGCTTAAATCACTAGATTTTTATATATTCTAGAGAGAGGGTGATTCAACTATTGGTAAACAAGTTTTATTTTTTTTTTCATTTTTTTTATTTTATCTTTTTTTGTACTTATTAAAGTATGTATTATAAAACTTTGCAAATATTCAAAGTACAATTTTTTTGTCCAAGTACTTCTTTTAGAGGTCCAAACAAATGACAATTGCAAAGTGACAACTCTGGAGCAAAGATTACCCACCAAGATCGGGCATCACATTAAGTCTTTCTCTTCTGACGAGACTAATGGCTCATATTATTTTGAATAGTTCCAAATATTCAGTTTTATAAATTAATTTTGAACAGTTTTAAATATTCAGTTTTATAAATCAATTAAATTTAAAATGATTTAAAACACAAAACAAATAATTAAGAAAATAAAACTGTAAGCCTTAACCACAAATATATTATGTTTTATTATAAGTGGCAAGTAGTTTCGGTCAATTTAATTACCATCTGGCTTATAAGAAAGTACACTGATAAAAATAGAAAATAAGTGTAAAGGTCAAGCAAGAAATTGAATGTTCTAGACCAGCTGTTCCCCTTTTTTGTGTAAAGAACCCTAATTGATCAATATTTGATAATTATATATTTTACCTTTTACAAATAAAAAAAATCGACTATATCATAAGTAACTTATTTATAATTTTATTTTTAAGACCGCTAACACCATAACCTTAGACTTATTGTTGGGATGTTGCAGTGTTTGGAAAGAAAGACTAATATTATGAATCAAAAAAACTTTAATACACGTAACTGGTATTCACTGTGAAGAATGAAATTTTCACACATTTACTAATAATAGCAATAAAATTTGGCTTAATGGCGGACAACTGAACACAAAGATCTGAAGCTGCATTAATTCTAATTCTAAACTTGTTTTTGGCGGAGAATGAAAATCCTTGATCAAAGCAATATGAAAAACTAAGATTTTTTTTTTTTTTTTCAATACTGCATCAACCTCGGAGGGTTATTAGCAGCCATATTATCTAGATCACATATTATGTAGCAGTTGTATGTCTTTTAAACATTTAATTAAATTTTTATGGTTACTGTCATCCTGGAGTAGAGCTTTCAAGTTGTTTTGGAGATTATTATTTTGTCGTTCTAAGGTGTATAGAGGACACTCAATTAGAATGTGTTTTACTGTTATGAAAGTATCACATATGTAACATAGCGGTTCTTGGTCACCAGACATTAAATGTTTGTGCGTTACTCCGGTATGACCTATTCTTAGACGAGATAAAACCACCTAATTAAAACGATTTAAAGGCACTGATTTCCACGGTAACATCGAAGTTTTCACTTGCGCTAATTTCGAACTTGACCGGTTCCACTCTGATTGCCACTCGTTTTGCACGACACTTTTTATATAAGATTTTAGATCTAAGTGCACTGTCTCCTCATTGTCACTGATTCGGGACTTGAGATAGCTGCTTTTGCCAGAATATCTACTTTCTCGTTTCCTTCTATCCTAGTATGTGATGGTACCCATAGGACTCCAAGTGTGATACCTTTTTGGGCTATGGTATGAAGTTCCGCCTTTATGTATATTAGAATTGGGTGACTGGGGTATATTTGTTTCATTCCCATTACAGCACTAAGAGAATCAGTAATTATTAGGCATTTTGGGGGTTCTATCTCATTTATGTATTTCAGAGCATAGAGTATTGCTGAGAGTTCGGCAGTGTATATTGAGGCTGTGGACGGAATTTTACAAGATAAGCTTTTTCCAAGAGACACGAAAGCAGCTCCTATTCCTGTTTCTGATTTGGCTGCATCAGTATAAATATGGTAATACTCTATGTAGGAGTTAATTTTTTCTTGGAATTTGACTTTAAGAAATATGGAGTTGAATTCTGATTTTTTATACATGGTCAGGCTTGTGTCAAAGAATGGTTGAGGTATTGTCCAAGGGGGCGGAGTCTTAATTTTTGAGGGAGTATACAGGGTGTACCAATAAAAACTCCCAGGCCGGATATTTTGGAAATTAATAGAGATATTTTAATTCTATAAAAGCCAGTTCATAGAGCGCCAAGAGAGCTTCAGTTTTAGATATAAATTAATTTTAAGTATGTCAATATGCAGATGGCGCTGCGCACAATATTTTTTTTTTCGATGGGAGGATCTTTTTATATAGCACATCTGGTAAAAAATGCATTTTTAAGCAGATTTTGTTCTATAAAATAATTCGATAAATCTACCCATTTTTGATATACAGAGTGGGTCACTCAAAACAGTTTCGTGTTGTTTTTCGGCATTAATCATTGAATTTTTAGAAAATGCTAAAACAGGTCGATTTTTATTCCAAATTAAACATATTTTTACAATACTGACATCTGTCAGTCCCCTCCCTTCCACTTCTCCAACCACTTAATTTTAAATAAGGAATGTACCATGTACGGTACATCATTGAAAAGGTAATTTTATGGGGAAGTCAAAAATATGACTTTTATTGCGACACTTTTAATTTTAGCGCCCTCTATCAGGATAAAAAAAACCTGTAACGCATTATAAAGTGTGACACTTCATTTGAAAACTAATTTAATTACTAATTCAATACACCACCTAACATTAATATAAATATTTCCATTGCAACAAAATAAAGTTAGCAATAATGTTTAAAATAATGCATGACTAATTTTCAAACTATTGCAAGTGCAATATGGAGGATATTTATATTGTTATGTGGTGTTTTAAATTGGTAATTAAATTTTCTTTCAAATAAGGTGTCACACTTTATAATACGTAGTCTTTTTATCCCGATAGAGGGCGGTACAATTAAAAGTATCGCAATGAACAGTCATATTTCTAAATTTTCCATAAAATTACCTTTATATTGATGTACTACACATTGCAGTGTCACACTCTATAATACGTAGTAGTTTTTTATTTCGCTAGAGGGTGATAAAATTTAAGTAACGCAATGTACAGAAATATTTCTGAATCCCCCATTAAATTACCTTTTCAATGATGTACCATACATGGTAACTTTACCTATTTAAAATTAAGGTGTTGGAGAAGTGCAAGGGAGGGGGTTGACACATGACAGATGTCTGTATTGAAAAAATGTTTTTAATTTTGAATAAAAATCGACCTGTTTTAGCATTTTCTTAAAATTCAATGATTAATGCTGAAAAACAGGATGAAACTGTTTTGAGTGACCCACTCTGTATATCAAAAATGGCTAGATTTATCGAATTACAATTTACTATCGAGACTGAAAACAACAACTCTCTAAACTTTCTAGATTTAACTATACACAACAAAAGAAATACATTAAAAACTGAATGGTTTACAAAAGCTACCTGGTCAGGACGATACTTAAACTTTACATCAAAACACCACATATCCAAAAAAAAAAAATCAGTTATTATAGGTCTAGCAGACAGAGCTATCAAATTATCAAACCCTGAATACAGAAACATAGCAATTCAAAAAGTCAAAGATACACTAATCCAAAATAACTATCCTATAAAACTCATCAACACAATAATGCAAAAACGTATCCACAAATACTATAACAACCAACAATATAATAAAGACAAAACAAATGCCAAATATATCTCAATACCATATGTCAGTGGTTTATCCGAAAAACTCCAACACATAGTCAAACCATTTAATATTGAAATTGGACATAAAAATATAGCAACATTATCATAAAATTTTACAAAACTAAAAAACAAAACCCCACATAATAAAAAAAACCCACACAATCTATCAAATTCCATGCAAGAGAAATAACTGTAACAAGGTATACATAGGTCAATCAAAACAATACTTAGAAAACAGAATACGAACTCACAAAAACACAAAAAACGCATTAACAGCTCTAGGGAAACACAAACTTGAGACTGGGCACGAATTTGACTACAACAATGTAACAATACTCGACACAGAACAAAATTTGAAAAAACGCGAATTTCTCGAAATGATACATATAAAAAAAAACGCTAATACCATCAATGATCGCTGTGACATTCAATACTTAAATCAAATTTATTTTAACCTATTATAAAATTATACTACTTGAAAAATAACTAATAACACAAAAATAAACAAAATAATAATAATTAGTAATAATAATAATAATAATAATAATGAAAATAATAATATAATAAGAATATTAAAAAAAAAGAAGGGAAAAAAAATCTTATAATAAAAATCTTGTACCAATCATGACCCTAATAGACCAGACTATAAAAGACAAAAAAAAAGAAGAAGAAACGACAAATGACATATGTCAAATTAAATAATTTTCAACCTTGTCACTTGATAAATCTCGAACCGCATGGTAGTTGCATAGCAAAGTAAAATCACAAAAAAAAACCAAGTAAAATTTTTCAATTTCCGGACCTTTATGAGGGCCCGAAAACGTAAAAAAGGGGGTAACAACACCCTGACTATCGAAATTAATAAACGGATACCACAGCATCAAATACCGGACACGAAAATGACAAAAATTCAATTACAGAATAATAAAAAAAGGATCTTAAACATTTAAAAATTAATTACACACCCCATAAAATGTACTAAAGGTAAGCCAAAAAACAAACTAAAAGCAATATAAACTATATATATATATATATATATATATATATATATATATATATATATATATATATATATATATATATATATATATATATAAATATATATATATATACATATATATATAAAAACATCAAAAAAAAAATTCTTTTCTTGTAGAACAACTGTCAATAATGTTACAAATATTTTTAAAAAATTAAAAAAAAACTACTGAAGAAGGCCCTGAGCAGAGCCGAAAGCTTTACTTTACTTTATACTTTAACACGAGTTTCATTTCCTCAACAAACACCTAAAACCCAAGAACTACAAGAAAAAATATAAATAAAGGTGTAAGAAAAAAAAAACTTTAGAAAAAAAAATTTCCTTTTATAAAGTAACAATAAAAATATATGTGGTTATTAGGTTTATTTTCCTTAACGGACGTACCACGTTTATAATATTCTTACCCTAATAACATTATTCACTGAATTTTTCCTCCAATAACTCAGAGAATAATGTCCCTACTTTCGAGATTAGCTTATTCAAGGTACACTGCACGTAACCTATAAAATGGGCTATATCTAGGCCTTTAAAACTTTGAAAATCTAAAAATCTAAAATCAATTTTTAGGTGAAACCTAACTTTCATAAAGTATTAAATTAGATATAAAAAAGTTTTTCGAACGGTAATTTTTAAAACTGTTTTAAACTAAAAGTTTGAACTAATAAAGTGCTGGCATTAATTCCAGAAATTAAAATTGAAATTAAAGACTATGCATGACTGGATGTCGACAGCAGAAGCGAATAAAATGAGCTCGAGTACGAAACGATTTTTTAATAATACGTCAATATGATAAATTCCGCGATATAATTAAAACAATGATTTCCACACTAACTGCTCCTAAACGAATTTACGTACAATTGAAGGCTTCTAATAAACAATTACATACTAGATAAAAACGATTTACATGTTCCGTCAGCCACTTAAACTGGTTATCCATGCCAGATTGGTTTTCAAAACTGCAATAGCCCATGAGCCAAGAGCTTTAAGAGAATTTGGTTGAACTTTGTTTAGAAAAATATGACGTTTTATATTGCGTGTAGTTTTTATTTATTTTATTTTAGATATACTGCTAACCCCTATTATAGATAAAAATATAAAAAGAACAAAATATAATAATAAAGTGTCGATAATAGCAAATAATGCAGAGGCAATAAAATTAAAAATACGATAAAAAATTCAAGATTGTCACATATTAAGTAATTACTACTATAATTTCTAATCAAGATCAAATTTATCTCCTTCAAAGTAATCCACCTCGAATATAAAACACTTATGCCATAGCTATTTCCAATTTTGGAAGCTGTTCGTTACAACACTCAGCTTCTTCAGTGATTCTGTTTTTATCTGGTGGAAAATGGTGGAAAAACGTCAACATATGTTTTTCTTCAGTCACGAAAATATAAAAAGTAACAATAGACAATGTCGGGCGATTACGATTGCGTTAAAAAATCACAAATAATTAGTGAAGTGTGAGCAGGATTATTATCGTGATGCGAATTTGTTTCGGTTGTTACGGGTTCCAAACAATAGTCATATTTAACTTGTAAAGATAACAAATAATGCACCATATTTTACTATTAGGATTAAATTATTTACTACCTCCATGACTGATTATTGGAAGAGATAAATAAAAAGGCATCCCCTACTTTTATAATTAATAAAACACAATAGCGACTATTAAAATATTTAATTTAAAAGTCCATTATTTTGTTTGTTTATATTCTAGAATATTATTGCTTTTAATGTTACTATTACTTCTTCTATTTCATTAGGGCCTGGTTAAGTAGTACAGTATTAACAATCGTTTCAAATGACATGACTGACCAGTGGTCACTCTGATTTGTCCTTCAAGCTTCTGGTCATTCTGCTGTGGTTAGCAATTTGAAGCATGTGCTTCTAACCAAAATTGAATTTTATTTCGGATTAGTAAAGCAAAATTATCTCTGTAAGAAAAGGAGATACTATAATCAGAAATTTAATATCACTTTCTGTGGATTTTTCTTTTCTTACCTCTTTTCATCTTTTTTAAAGGTCAACCAATACCACATGGTAAGTTTTCTGTGGTTTCTGCACAGAAAAAAATTATCATCTACATTCAAGAAAAGCTTTACACTTGGAAGATTACATTTGTTTGAAATAAAGTAGAGTTTGCTTCAAATAATATTTCTCGATACAATAAGAAAATAAATGTTGAGTGAAGTATAGGCATACTTTTGTATTTTATGAGTTATAATAATTAATCTGAAAATAAATTATTTCATTCGAGTATAGAATTGTGAATTAATCCAAGAAAGCTCTTACGTTTATTATAAGTATGATATGCTCTTAAAACCGACTATTTCTTACTTGATTCAATGTTATAAAAGGATTCGATTCAAAGCATTTAAATTTCAGAACAAGAATTAAACAATTCGAATCAAAAACCTATGTACTTCACAAAAGATTAGCTAGTACAAATTTACTGCACGGTATTGCCAGAGGAAACTTATTTTAAAATGCAACCACTGCATTGATACGGTACATATATGACTGGCACATTTTGAGATGTGATACTTATTATTCGGAAGTCAGAGACACAACTCATTTATAGAGAATCTGGCAAATTGGCATTAGCACGCGTTCATCCTATTGTCCATTTTCTAACAAATTTTACTTTACTTTAAACTTTAACATCTCTCTTCTGTAGCTGAACTGTAACCTATAATTAAACCACTTCATTTTTCTGGAATGATACCATTTTATTCTGTCATTCAACGACCCTGTATTCGATGATAACTTAAAGTAAATTTTAAAGCTAGTCTAGGTATAACTGTTAGGAGCATCACAAGCACCTAACACGGTTTCGGCTCTTCACGCAGCTTCCATTGGGTCGATTAGGAGTTGATTTTGACGTCATACCTATACTCCCATGTTTTATCATTTGTTATGACCGTTCTGAAAAGTTTTGAATCGTTGTTGACTTCATTTAGCAATTCTTTAGCAATTTTTACGAGATTTTATTACGAAATTAAGCAATAATACAGAAACAATTGCTTGGCATGAGCCAAATTATATCCCTACGTGATCAGTAACCTGTCTTCTGTTAATAATTCGGTCATTTTCCTAAATTATTTTCTTCCCTTCAACGATGTCGCCGGTTGTTGATATATTAGAGCGTTCAGCGCGGTCATAATCATAAAACGTTTTCATGGCCCTCTTTGAAACGTCTGTACCATTGGTAAACTCTTGTCTTACTCATAACAAATTCGACAAAATCTGCGGTTATTTCGAATTCCATTTTGTACAAATTCTTTGATCTATTTTTTCGAAAATACAAAATTGCCGACTACACTAAAACACGTACAAATAAACTAAACATTCAAAATGGCTGCTAGTTGTAATATGCCAACAAAAAAAAAAGATATTTGAAAATCGGATTTATAATGCCTGCAAAATTCACTCAATCCCGTTATTTCTTTATCACACATCCTATATATCGCTATTAAAGAAACCTCACACAGAACATATCACGAGGAATCATCCTTTTTGATCTCTTTTTGAATAAAGATCATCAATTTTCTCGAGTGTGGTCAAAATTCTCAAAAATTGCCTTTTGAATGTATGTTAAATAAAAATTGTGACGGTGTAAATAAATTTGATAAAAAAACAGAATAAAAAACTCTAATGTTATTTATGGTCCTTCGAGATTAAAAAAAGATGATCCAAAACAATCGTGTACACAAGAGCCTTTCTTCTACTCCTATTAAGCATACCCAAGAAAATCGTGCATGACTTAATAATAATTGTTCGTCTGCGAATTTTGATTCGTAAAGGTCGCCAAAATATAGTGTATGAATGTATTATAAAATAGAATTATGCAATCTGTAATAAGTGACAGTGTACACCATAATCAGAATTTACAAACCAATGCAATATATCCATAAAATTTGACTATAATTTCTATTACTAAGAATGTGTTTCTAAATAATTTAAGAGCAAACCGGACACCTCGAAAATTTATAAGTAATTCTGAGCCTTTATTTTTAGTGCGATTTTTGTGAAGTTTTCAGGAAATACCAATAATAACAAAACTAAGGGCGGAGAAACCTTCAATTTTTTGTGAACCTTCGCAAAGTATTTATTTTGAAAAATGTTTAAAATAATTAAAAAAAAAACATTTACGCGCCATTCTGTATTAAAACTATAAAAATTTACTCCTTTTTTAGGTTTTAATAAATATCTAGTAGTTTTTAAATGGAATGCTTTCCCATCTTTTTTTCTTAAACGTCTCTGTAGAGTGCTGCCTTATCCTTGCACAAATTTAAAGCTCTCAATATTGTCAAGACACATAATATCACGAAGCATTCCCAATGGCACGCATATAAATACAATTTTATATTAGAAAATCTTTAAAACATTATTGTTTTCGCAAGAGGTCCGGTTTCCTCTTAAAATGGGAATTTGCCTAGTTCACTTTCATTTTTGAACTTGCATTTATCAAATATTTATAAAGACTAGTGTTCGCCCAGTGGTCGAAATTCGACCATAATTATTATTAAAAATTTGAGGAAAACACGGGGAAACATGCATGTGCATTTCCTGATTCTGAATAATGAGCAGTTTCTTCTTCTTGATATTTCTTCTTTACGTTAATATGCAACTTCAGTAATAGTTATTATGCCTTTACTAAAATTTAAAAAAATCTGAAAATAGTATATCATTTTTCATATAAACTAAATATCTAAATGCAAAAAAAATATGATGCTATTTGTACCCCCAGGGCACTTAGGCCTCTATGCCCTACACATTTAATGTACTTGACAACTTTGCCAAGAGATGCTTCTCTTATATCGGCCCGTATTGGCCAATACCCGCCGAACACAAATTCTCTAAAAAATGATAACGTCGGACAGTCATAGATGATATGCTCGAAAGTCTCATCTTCTTGTTCGCAGCCCCTGCAGAGTTCGGATTCTGTCAGCCCCATGATATGAAGATGCATCCGTACTTGGCAATGACCAGTCAGAATGCCTGTGATCAGGCGTAGATTATGTCTAGTGATAGTCAAGTATGTGCTTGCTGTAGTGTTGTCAGGATAACTGAAGTTCGCTGGCAACTGTTTCTTGTTTAATCTCATTTTTCCTTGAATGTCTTAATTAGTTCGGTCACTACCGATTTTGTCAGTCCAATAGAAGGACCATGTCTAAAAAGTATTTGGTTGGCTGCCTTTTTGGCAAGTGAATCAGCAAGACAGTTAGTTACCTTTCGATGTGGCGTGATCTTAAGTCCACCTTAAGATGACCACATTGTTGATGAATACTTTGGCCAAAACTTCGTGACATTCTAGTACTAACTCTGAGTAAATTCGTGGTCTGTTCAGGGTGAGTAGGGCTTGCCTGCTATCTGTATAATAGATAAGCATGTTCCACTATTGCTCACAGTCCATTTTATGTTAAGATTTAAGGTCTTGGAGTATATTCGACATCCTGAGCCTTGTTTTATTTTAGAACTGTCGGTGTAGATATGATTCGTACCTGCCACTTCCGGCTCTTTTATCTGTTCTATTACAACTTTATATAGCATAATATATGAAAGATATATCTTAGTGAGATGGAATCTATGTTCGCTTGAAGCAGTGGGAGAGTATCGAGCGCTTCGCCCCACCAGATCCTACATCAGGTTCTATTTCAACCGTGTCATTGTCATCCTTGATGTAAATATTAAGGGGAGTGAGACTAAGAATAACTTTCATGGCTCTGGTGGGTGTCGTTTTCATGTCTCCTGTTATGTTGAGACATGTTGTTTGAATTTGTTCTAGTTTGCGGATAGCTGCCAATTTTTGAGTTTTTGATACCCAGACAACTGACGATTTTTTTTTGGATTCTCTGAAGTGAGATTTGTAAGTATCCTAATCCTCTATGAGATTTGTGGTTCTTGCCTTATTAAAGGCTTTCCTAGACATCTTCCTGAATGATACTATGATTTAGACGATAATCGCGTACTGTTTATTCATTAATATATTGGAAGGGTAAAGGAAATTAACAATTTTCCGACACAATAATTCACTAAAAGAATATGATGAGAATGCCCTTACATCTAATTAAATTATTTCAACGGCAGAAATACTACAAGACAAAAGAGTTTAATATCTTTATAAATATATGATTAAATTAAATGAAAGTGAACGAGTCTATTTTTCGCCGTAAGGAACTAATATTGTCTTTCCATTAAAACAAATTTGGTAACATAATAAATCAATAAAAACCATTAACTTCAAAACTGCCACTAAAGTCTTTTTATTTCTCAATTTTGATATTAAATGTGACATTTTGTTATCCTATTGGATTTATAGCTTTGGGCATGTTTCCGAGATTCTTTTTTATTCGCTATATATTTTGTCTTGATGGATTATATTAATCATATGAAAAGCCTCGTACATTTATATTACACTTTTTGATATGCCTTACAAAGTTTTTTTTTTCAAAGTAGCTACTATATCTTTAATAGTTAAACACCAACTTCCATATTTGTTTTAAAAAAATGCCATTTTCTATCAAAAAAACAAATCAATGCAGGTGGTCAAAAAAATTATATTATTCTGTATATAATTTTAGATTCATTAATTTATACTATATACTACATTATAGTACACTGTTCTGTTCTTTAGAAACTAGCTTATATCACTCTAGTGTTGATAGAAATATATGACACTATATAGTGTGATATGTCGCACGGGTCGGGTTATTTTTGTCGTAATATGAGTCTTATTTTGTAACGTTATTTAATTTTGTGTTGTTCGTAATTTTATAACCAGTCCCGGTTAAAACAGACATGGCAATAATAATATACCTAAAAGTGCATTCAAATTGAGATCATTGATATGTAATTTTAACCAAAAAAATACAGAATACAAAATTAAAAATAATTTAATTTTTATAAAATAGGATGGTATGTGAATTTGTTCATTTATCTAAAAAATACCTGGAACATAATTTTAAAAAGGACAAAAACTTCAAAAAAGCAGAGATAATAATAAAGTTACCAGTTGTCCATTTTTTCGGAAGCGGTCGTAATAAGGACGAAATCGGTCCAAGAATGACATTCTCCTTAGTAAGCAAAGTTAAGATGTTGAAAATAATCTTCTCTTTGCTGCTTTTCTTTGGATATAATACAATGCCCGATGCCTGTTGCGGTATTATCAATAGGAGTAGTTGTTTTTCGGAGGGAGAGGGTCGCTCGTATTATTATGTGACACGGCTTTGAGATTTTTTGTTTTTCTCTATTTTAGTTAGACCTGCGATCGTTACTAAAATAATAGTTTATGTTATAAGCAGCTGCGGTTTCTCCAATGGTTTATTTATGCAGTGAACACTCAGTTACATTTATTTTATAAACACACATTATTTCAAAATAAATAACATAAAAAGATAAATTCAATTTTCATACGTGTTAATCTCTATTTTTTGGGTACGCCACTGCGCTCTGGCTGTGGTGCGCTATTCTGAGTGAGCGCAAGGGAACAGATCCGTGAAACAAACAATATGCTTGCTTAAAATCACTTAAATCACGTTATATTGTGCATCGCACATAATCAAAGCGTGACGTCACAAAGTAGGGCGGGGCATACGAATCTTTCCAATCATCTATATAAATAGGAGATGGTAGGACAATACTAAAAGTGTTTCGCATTACACTTTTCCGTCATACGACAAAGTCGAGCTAGTGGAGCTATCAGTTTTGTTGAAAATGAATGCCATTGTTTTTTAAAATAACGTGATTTAAATGATATAAAAATATTTTCATTACGCCAATCTTCAAATATAAAATAATTAAATTGAAATTAATCAAAATACAACTCAAAGTGCGTTCACTTGTCATAAATAGTGTTTGTATGTCATCTCTACTTAGGTCTATCTTGATTTTTCCAATAAAACTACATTATGAATCCCCTTAAGCCAATTTAAATTGTTTGTTTAAAAATTGTGTTTAAATAAAACTGCGACTCTAATAAATCGGAAGTATGTGTGTCAATTTAACTTAATACCATTTTTGAGGTTTTAATATATATTTACAAATTTTAAACAACAATAATTTAGTTTTAAGATTTTTAATTTGTTTTTTGTTCCAGTGTCTATGACTATAACAGGGACAGAAGTTGGAAAGGCTTTTCGCAGTTCTCTTACTTCATACACAGAAACTGACAGTTTTGCGGCAGAGCTAACCAAACTGGACGCGATACATTGGCTTACAAAATTGTTTCATAGATGTTAATAACAATTTCAGGTAAATAGTTTAATAAATGGTGAATAGTTGTTGAAATTTTGTAGAATTATGAACTGGAATATTATAATACATGTTCCCCTCTCTACCTACCAAACCTTTCCAACCTCTGCCCCTGCTATACTTCAGAATAGTCATATGTTTTGCACTCATTTGTAAGTACTATGCACTAATCAAAAACTTCGTTAGTTTTTCGTTATTTTTTTTGTTTCCTACAAAAGACGTAAACAAAGTTTCAAAAACAGAAAACTGCGTAAATGGATACAATGCCATCAGAAGATATTTCACAGAGACATAATTTAAATATATCCGAGTGTGTTGGGTAAAATAGAGCAACTCTATTATGCAGATTTATTTAAAACGGAACTCTTTTATAGAAAAAGCATCCAAATTAAGCGATGAGTGGATTCCATCTCTCTTATGGCAAATATAAAGTACCTAACTTTAAACAGACATTAGGTTGCAGGTGCCATCCAAGAAAAATCATTGTACCAGAAGATATTTCAGAAGTATGACAATTTTATCATATATTTTATTTGAACAAGGATAATTTCTTGACCGTAGTGCAATTATGTATAAATAATTGTTTTATTTTGTAGGTTATCCCTAATGACTTTAAAGTAATAGAAATATGCCCTATCTATAAATGCTAGAGGTACTGATAAACAGTGTTAGACTGATGTAGCGGTGAGGATATTACTCAAATGATGGATGGTATGGTATCGCTTGCATCTACAAAAAAAAATTGGAAGCTAACCTTACATTACAGACGATATAAGTAAACAATAAATATTGCACAGGCCTAAATTAATTCAAAAAAACTAAATAGTAATATCTATGTTAGGTATGTACCTATACATGATGACAACTAGTGATGGGCAGATCGGATCCGATCCGATTCAGTGAGCCGGATCTATAAAAAGAGTTTATTGACCCGACTCTAGGATCAGTCAGCAGTAGGGAATATCACAATAATTTATTGTGCAATTTTCGCCTTGAATATACTTCTTATTTAGTAGATATGTAAGTAATTGTTTTTAGATGTATCTAAAGGGAAGTATTGAAATCAAAAAATCACATTTATAGACGCAGAAACAAATAATATGTAAAAAACATTTCAAATATTAATTCAGTCAATTTTCAGCTGGGAACTTATTTTATGTTACTAAAAATTATGTCAACCGATAAGGCTGATGATAAACGCAATATGTACTAACATACAATAAAGATTCAACTGAACCGAGATCAGGCTCACTGATCCGGATCTTTCAACAGATTCGTTTAAAAAGATCCGGATTGCCCATATGCCCATCACTAATGACAACACATGAAATTACAACGTTGCCAAGAGTTTCATTCTTTCTTTTTATTTGCATATTTCAGATTAGAAAATCATTTGTTTATAAATGGGGTTTTAGATTTAGGTTTCATAATAAGTTCATTATGCAACGCAAAGCCTTGTCGAAAAGTGCAATGAAACGCCCTTGATTTTTGCTCGAAGAATGTCTTTTTCTGCACTATTCAAGCGAAATCGGTACCTATTAATTTTTTCCGACCATAAAATTTTCGGAGCTGAACTTAGGAAAATTTTTTAGAGTGTGTTTTTTTATAATTTCGGACCAAAATCGACAAGCTCGTTTCATAATTTCGTGCTCGTATTTTGTATTTTATTATGTAACACAGGTAGGTACCTACCTATTTTATAGCAATTTTATGCGCACCCTATTTATCTTTCATTAAATTTGATAACTGTGAATTTTGTTTTTAGTAATAAAAACAAATTTCATTAGGAATAATTTTTTTGTACAAATGTATTTTAAAAACGGACTATTTCCAACGCTACTATGAGCTTCGTCTGTGGATTCACAAACTATCTGTAGAGACGCAATACCGAAACTAAAAGCTGGAACTGAATTCAAAATTCTCCAAATAAACACAATATTTATTGTTTGTCGTTTTCTGATCTATTTATAGATCGGAGAATTTCGCGTAATATTTATTGGTTTAGGAAACTGAACATACTTTTCGCGACTGGTACGCCATCTGGCATAGAAAATAAGAATCATGTATCCAAACGTAAAAGAGGACCGTTGGGGACAGCACCTCCCGGTGTCCTCTGAGATTTTTAGGCAATGTTTAATTTTAGAAAAAACTACTTACTTTTTCAAAAATGGTAAGCACACAAGTTGTTCAGTGGCAAATAAAGAATGGCGGGTTTAACATATATACGTATATGACTTTTTATATTTTTTCAATTTATTTTTTTTTATGTTTATAAAAAATAGTTATCATGCGCCAATCTACGATGTATAAGACGCTCGGATACAAAAACAGATTTTTTGTTTGGAAATTAAGCCTGCAATTTGAACATTAACATTTCCAATATGACGGACGGGTATAGAATCCTATTAATATATATATAAATATGGAACACAAAAAGTGTTCAAGCAACATTCAGTCTGCTCTACTACAGAGTTGACTAGAATGCCATAGTGCAGTTTACCTCAGAGGTATTGATATACCTATTAAATAATTTTCAAAACTTTGTACCTATTGTTTTAGCTTTGATTATGTTATTATTCTACTCTTCACACAGTAGTCTATGAAGAGTATTATACGTTTACTTTGTCTGTCCGATGTCACGTTTCTTGTCCGCACGAAAAGTCAAAAACTAAAAATGATACCAACTTGAAAATCAAGCTTCAAGCTCTATAAGGAGAAGAAACCCTTTGATTCTGAAAAAAATCTGATTAAAAATAGGGGTTTAAGGAGGGTTGAAATTAAAAGAAAATCAAATCAAAAATGAAAAGCGATATCAACATGAAATTTTTAGTAAAAATCAAGCCCTATAAGGAGATGAAGCCTATTGATTGTGAAAAAAAAAATGAATAAAAGTAGGGGGTTGAAATATTAAAAAAAAAACTCATAAACGAACAATCATATCAAATTGAAATTTTTTGAATAAATCAAGCTTTATTAACAGACAATAATTCATTAATAGTTGTAATGCTTGAAAATAGAATAATATTGACAATAATCACTACACTTAATCCAAATTAACAACAAAAAAAAACGGCTATATTGGTGCTTGTACAAAGTTCTGAACCGAACTCACAAATGATAAAATTATTACATTATACATTTTAAATTAACACGAGCCGCCACCTGGTTATATGGACGAAAAATTGAATTTTCCGGTCGATTACAACTCATAGGACTCCGAAAATACACTTTTCACGAGTGTTTCATACATTATTTTTTATTCGAATACGCTTATACATAACAAGAAAGTTTTTACAATAGTAAATAATTGAAGATGATGAGCAGTAGCAGTTTGCCCGTAAGGGCACTTGGACACGTGCCCTAGTATAATAAACAAAAAAAAAAACTTACATATTTTGTATTTTTCTCAATGCCTATTATTATTTTATCTAATATTCAGCGCAAACCACGTTGGCACGACACTGGACGACCGGGCGTTGAGCGACGTTCCGAGAATTCCGAAATTAAGTGGAAGATGATGGGCACAGGGCACAGTAAATATGTGCCTCTGTTGTTTTCTCTCTCTATGATGCGAAAAACAAGAACAACGACAATATCGCTTAGCAAGAGATGAACACATGCGATGGATTATACGTCACAAGCGGGGCGCTGTCCTTATCGTGACGTGCTGTACCCATGGCACAGATTACCTAGACCAGATACGAAGGTACGTAGCGGCATCTTTACCGGCTCCCTTACAAAGGCGATGCCGGTTTCGGCTTAAGGTGCGCGTTTGTTGGACCATTATGATGCGAAAAACAAGGACAACGACAATATCGTTTAGCAAGAGATGAACACATGCGATGGATTATACGTCACAAGCGGGGCGCTGTCCTTATCGTGACGTGCTGTACCCACGGCATAGATTACCTAGACCAGATACGAATGTACGCAGCGGCATCTTTACCGGCTCCCTCACGAAGGCGATGCTGGTTTCGGCTTAAGGTGCGCGTTTGTTGGACCACGATAATAATTTATTTATTGTGATTACGAAAAAACGTTAGTTAGACCATTGGAATAGTTAAGAAAAAAAAATAACTTTTTTTATAAAGCAGTCAAAAATATGATGAAAAAAAATCAATAATATTTATAAATGGGACAAAATTATAATTTTTCTTTTGGTTTTGTCTGACTTTTTCAAAGATTTCAAATCTCTGTTTCCAAATTTAAGAGTATAGAAAATTCTGAGTCTTATAAATAATTTAATGGTGTAAATTTTCGTAAATTGTTGGTAATGATGACCAAATTCTATTTTGCTCATCTCAAAATGGTATGCGTTGGAAATTCCAAGCTTAGTTGACAAACTATCAAATAGAGATATAAATATTTTTCCTAATTTGAAAATATAAAAGAGACATTTTTCGCTGGGAGATTTTAAATTGCCAAACACCTTTTCTTCAGATTCGTATGCTTTAAAATGCGTTAACAAGTTAGAATTGTTAAGTAAATTGCATTCTTCTGAGAAATTTACGCAAATTTCGCAAGAGTGGATATGTAATGAATTTTTGATTAAATAGCCACATACATAGTTAAATGCATATTGAGTGGTCACATTTAGCTCCCTGTAGTCACATTCAGAAATCGTTATTGCCCCAACTGATTGTTTGGAAATATATTTAATTTTCATTAAGCGGAGAACTTGTTTTCCTAAGGGAAAAACGAATCCCGGGATTCCTGTCCAGTGTGTGCCCCACTGCCGCTAGTGCCCACGAGCCGCCACTGATGATGAGTAAGCCTTACCATTAAAAGGCCTTAGAACACTATTACCACATCTAAGAAAACACTTCTACAATTTCCATTAGTTCTTTGATTACCTAGTAAAAGTAAGGTAATCCTCTAAAATGTACTTTTCCAAATTTCGTTAAATTTTTTTCAAGCATTTCTGAACAGAGTACAAAAAATTATAATTTTCTGTGTAAACTTTGAACTCTGCTCACGGACAAACGCAACATTTTGGTACAATATGTAAATATATAAATTGGGTCCAATCGACTTATTTTGACCTCTACAATACGTGGTAGCTCTATGTCACAGCAACTTTGGGAAACCTTGTATATATTTTTAATTTTCAATCTGCTTTCAAATTTGACCAATTCATTGAAGTATTTTTGGCGACATTAGTATAACAATCTTACACAATGTGGACGATATTTAGAATAGATGTAAAAAGAAATTTTTCCGATTGTTCTTCCACAAACTTAAAACTGTTTTATTAAAACTAAGACAATATTAAATGAAATATAGAAGTTAATATCGGTATTATTAACACAAGTTCAGGCATCTACTTAAAGTTTAATTCCATCTTCTGCCCAACGAACTAGTAAAGTTCATATTCGACTATCCATTGTTTAAAAATTATCATACTTGATTAATAGTGAATGATTTATTCATTATGGGCGTATAAACACAATTTCAAATGCTAAACAGCTTTTACTAGCTCTTCTCGATTTGATTGTCGACTGCCAGACTAGATTCATTCGAATTTATGACGAAAGTTCGCCAGTTATGTAGTATTATTACAGCCGCGAAATGAAAAACGGAACGATATTGCATGAAAAAAATAAAAAAACATTGTACCGATTCGATTAAATTATGAATTGAAATCGAAATAGCTTTGGGTAAATTGTATGCTACGATGAGATACAATAGCTGTATTATTGACAACTATGAGAGGAACAAGATAATTGAATAAAAGGAATAAAAAATGTTAGGTTGTGGAAGTGGGTTCACATTAATGATTCAATGCTCCAAAACTGCATTTAGTCTATGAGTAAACCGCAAAAAATTGAATGAACAGATTATTTTGGGCTGAATTAAAACAATTATAGGTTATAATTTATTGCTAAACACCAGATTATAGATTATTTGAAAATTAATGATAGCAACATTTTTATGAACCCAGGAGATAATTCCCAATATAACAACATAAATCAGTGAGTGACGGAGAATTTCTAAAATAAAATGTTTAGCATTATTTGTTTCAAAATAAAATCTTTGGTTTTCTTCCTAAAATTTTTAAAAATACCAATTAATTTCAATTCTTGTCATAAATTGTCATTTTAATCAACAATCAAAAAAGTATGTAATCTCTAGAAAATATTTATAATTCAAGATCAATTTAAGTAGCCCCCAACTTTCTTAAAAAATATTAAAATTTCTAATCGGCACAAGTTTGTCCCATTGCTAGGTTAGGTGAAATACTGAAAAATAAGTGGGGTTAGGTTACATTCGTATTCGAGACACATGGTGTTGAAATTTCAAGATTTTTTGTATTTTTTCTATATACCGTTATATGCAGTTTTTGTGATATTTAACTTAAATTTTGAATCTAGGTTACGTTGTATGTTTTATATCATTTGGCCGGCCAAATAGTTATGAGAATCTACAGCTTGATATTTTTTCAGAGGTCGGCGACGTTTTATTCTATTCTATTATTTCCAATAGCATTGTGCTTCTATACCGTTCTCCTGCACGATTGGTAAAGTTAACGTACTGTAGGCCGACGGCAAAATCCGAAATATGTTTAACGTAGATTGTAAATTATTTTAGTTAGGATTTACATTTCTGTTTATTATATAGTCCTGTGATTGTACGAGGATGGATCAAAAATTACCCGTGTTAGAAAGGAAGAGGCAAGTCTTTCAAAAAAAAATTATTTCTATTTTTAAACGTAATCTCTTTTTAGTGCTATACACTTTTCCCAACGTTTCTGCTATTTATTTAAACCCTCCAAAAAAATATGATTTCTCGAACTCCGCAAAATACGCTTCAGTCTCGACGATAACCTCCTCGTTAGAGCTGAATTTTTTCCCCCGAGGCACGTTTTCATGTTGGGGAATAGAAAAAAGTCGCATGGAGCCAAGTCGGGCGAGTACGGTGCGTGCGGCAGCAATTCGTACTGCAGTTCTTGCAATTTGACCGCGAAAATTCTCGATGAATGTGCTGGTGCGTTATCGTGGTAAAACAGGACTTTTTTCTTAGCCAAATGAGGCAGGCCTCCTTCAATTTTGCATCGAATCGGTCCAATAATTCACTATAGTACTGTCCTGTGATTGTACTTCTTTTCTGGAAAAAGTCGATGAGGATTATTTCCTTGGAATCCCAAAAAATCGTGGCCATGATCTTTCCGGCCGATGGGACCGTCTTTGCTTTCTTCGGAGCAGATTAACCCCGAAAAATCCATTGCTTCGATTGTCGTTTGGTCTCTGGCTTATAATAATGTATCCAGGTTTCATCAACGGTGACGACTCGACGCAAAAACTCCTGCGAATTTCGATTAAAGAGCTCCAAACACTGCTTCGACATTGACAGCCGTATCCGCTTGTTGTCCACCGTAAGCAATCGCGGCACCCATCGGGCCGATACCTTTCTTATGTTTAACTTATCATGCAAAATATTAATTGCCTTTTCGTATGATACGCCTACGGCATCTGCTACTTCTCGCACTTTTGTTTGGCGATTTGCCACAATCATGTCTTGGACCTTTTTAACGATTTCCTCGGAACAACGTCTGCCAGGCGACCTGGTCGCTCCTCATCAAAAACAGATGTACGACCACGTTTAAATTCGTTGAACCAATATCTTACAGTTGTCATAGATGGTGAAGGGTCTCCATAGACAGCATCCAACTTTGCTTTTATTTCATCGCATGTTTTTCCATCCAAAAATAAAAAGCGAATTACGGATCGAAATTGTTCTTTTCACATTTTATCGATTAATGCGAAACACGTATAGTACACATAAAAACCAACCTATGAATCAGTTTGAAATTTAGTATGATGTCGTGTGACAGATAGTAATGCCAACTTCTATCAGCAACGCCACCTGCCTTCAAACACGGGTACTTATTGATCCACCCTCGTAACACGAATAATTGTTAGTTCTGTAATAATAGGTGATAAAAAATCGACATTATTCAAGTGAATTTTTGCAATAAAAATGGCAATTTTACCGCGCATACGGAAACTTTAGTGTACATGACGCTCTTGTACATGAAAATTTAAAAAGTACTGGTCAGAGTATAGTTTCTAAGTATTCAAATATGACCAGAAGTTGGAAAAACAACCAGACTTATAAAGCAACGAAAGGATGGAAGTATTACAGTAGCACCTAAAACGTCAACTGGGAGAAAATCCATTCAAATAGAGTGTATTCGTTTTATTTACAAAAAAAGATACCTACTTTGGATAAACTTTTAGTAGACAGTAATGGCGACGAAACTTTATCAAACGTTAAAAGAGGCAAATTGTGGAAAACTTTACATAAATTGGACTTCGTTTGGGGGAAGAACGATATAAAATCTGCGCTCATAGAGAAAGATGAAATTATTTGTTGAAGGAGGCAATATTTAAGGGAAATTAGAAAATTAAGAAGAGAAAACATATATATTTTTTATTTGGATGAAATATGGATAAATGAAGGACATTTTGTAAAAAAAGTTAGGCAAGATATGCAGGTTACAAATGCTCGTTAGGCATTTATAGAAGGTTTGTCTACTGACTTAAAATTTCCAAATGGTAAAAGTCGCCGTTTATTACTCATATTGAAAGAGATAAACGATTTGTTGATAGAGGCTTGTTAGAATTTGTTTCAAATTCTACGAAACACTACCATGAAGAAATGACTGCTGATGTTTTTGAGACATATTTCAGTAAAATGATGAATTTATGTAATAGTTATGGATAATGCCAGTTCAAGAATGAAGCAACCGTTACCTAACACTAAATGGAAAATGCAAGAACTCTCCGATTGGCCAATAACCAAAGAAATAGTGGCAGAAGAAGGATTACTCAAAAAGAGCTATTGCAGTTATGTAAACAACATTCACCAAAATTTAAGAGGTATAGTGTAGATGAAATAGCAAAAGAACATGGTGTTAAAGTGTTGCGGTTATCAACCATATCAGTGTGAACTTAACCCAATTGAACTAATAAATCTGGACTCAAATGGAGGGATACATCGCGAGAAATAATACAACATTTAAACTCCAAGATATTCGTCAACTATTATGTGACTCCATATCAAAAACGGCAAAACGGTAGAAGGCATGTCATAAAAACGAAATATGAGTGTTTTATGAGAAAATATTTTTTGCAAAGATTTTATTCAGTATATCATATAAATTTGGTTGTGTGCATATTTATTATTAAATTTTAAGGAAATGTTCTAACCTAATATCTAGTATACTATTTTTATAAAAATAAATGTGGGTTCTTAATATTGACAAATTACTATTTTTTATATTTAAGTAATTTCGTGGTCCCGTCACTGAGGTGTAGAATTATTGGTTAATCCCTCAGGGTTTGCTCATTTACATTTTATGATGTATTGTATTCGAGGTTTTAATAAATAATATCATCATACTTTAGATTTATTTTCTTTACAGGATTTTTCATATATATTTTAAATATTTTAACATTAAAAAGTTTTATTTGCATAAGAGGTTCATTTTTTTTTTCACTAATTTGGAGAGCAATATAAAGTTGTAATTTTGAAACCGCAACATTGTAACCTACCAAAAGTTCTAAGCAACCTCAAATTAGGTTTTAAAATATAAAAAAAAACTATCAATAAAATCCTGACTACTTCGGTTGTTTTGGTTGTTCAGGTGTCAATTTTCGGGCCTTCGACGTCGCTCAGACGGCAGCTAAGGGGTGGATAGCTATTAAAAATTCCGAAAATAGTAGACAAATGATAGGCCCAACTGAGTCTATATAATGGCCAATCTATCTATCTATCTGAATTTAGCCCACTTGTACTGAAGCTCTAGGCTTATTGTACCCCTCACAGTTTATATCCCATCCGATTGATTTTCTTGATGAATTCAAGAATATGTCTGATGGGCGCTTTAGCGATTTCTTCAGATTTCGGATATTGTACCCCGAAGTACCATTCCCGTTCCCATTTAAGGTTCCGACAGTGGCATAGTATGTAAATAGGAGTTTCGTCCTCCTTTTCACATATTCATCATTTATCCCTAAGAGATTTAGGTGTCTTCTAAGACCGCAGTCTCCCGTAAGGAGTCCTATTAGGGCCTTGAGTTCGCTTCTGTCCTTTTATTAATTTTTTGGACTGTCTAAGTCCAGGAAGTTCCAACCAGAGTCTATGGTGTTCACTATTTATTTGTTCCTTTAACACCCATTTAACATGTATGATATACCACATGTGGGTTCTGGTCCAATAAGTTTTTTCCGCTTCCTTCCTTGCTAGGAAGTCTACTTTCTTGTTTCCAAACACTTTCTCATGTCCTGGCACCCATTCAAGGGTGACCTTGTTATGTTCTGCCAGGGCCTAGAGGGACTGTTGGCAATCAAATATTGATTTAGATTGTACTTCTACCCTTTTCAGTGCTTTAAGGGCTGCCTGACTGTCTGTCATGATAAAGACCCCCTTATCTCTAAGAGTCATTTATGACTTTGGCGCAGGCACTTATTGCTGTTACTTCAGCCTGGAAGACTGTTGTTAGTGAACCCAGGTTCAGACTAATTGTCCTCCTTGAGTTCACATGGTATATTCCAGCTCCTGTGCTGTTTTTCATTTTCGAACTGTCTGTATACCAGATTGATTCGTTTTGTTTTTCCCTATTTTTCCGGCTTTTGGCCTTTTCTGGTATTTGAATACCGAAAGGTTTCCTGAAGTTGCGAATAATAAGCGTTCTATCCGATAGCATTCTTAGGTGTGTGGTGTCCTTTTCTCGAAAGTTCCCATCCTAATTCATTAGTATGCCGCCGCCATAGCCTCCTTCTCCACCACAAGGTGTAATGGAGGAAGACCTAGCAGTAGCTGCTGTGAGCATAGTTCTAAATACCCCTGTAATTAATAGACAGGCTAGTCTTTTACCTTGTCTACTTTTCTGTTAACTCTTATGCTTTTAGTCTTGTGCCACCATATGACTAATAAGTTATAACAGGTACTTCAACCATAGTATAAAGCCAGTGCATCATACTTGGTTTAAGCCCCCATATTTTCCTTACCATCCGTCTACAGGCCATAGTAATCTTACAGCTTTTTCTGGTGCTTTTTCTATATGGCTGCAGAAGCTTAGCTTGTCATCAAGAGTCATTCCAAGATAAAATTCCCCTAGTGGAAACACCTTTAAGCTTTTATTTGCAATAATGCAGGTTCTTGGGTGTCCAGACGCTGAATGAATCATGTCATATTCCCCTGATATATGCAACCCTCTAATTCGCCCATTTGTTTACAAGAGGTTTTTGGATCAGAGCAAGACCAATATCTTGTTTTATTATACATTGTTGTAGGATAGCTGTTGCCGCTCAATAAAGATATTTGCTTGTATTACATTAATTTTTTTTTAAAGGTACCCCCTAGTTCTTGATGTAGGGTCCTCTTCCTCCTCCGGCACGTCTCCTAAAAGAGTCCTCTCCTCGTCTTCATCTAGCTCACGTGCTGTTGTTTCAGAGTCCCCTATTTCCATTGGATTACCAGAATATTATTTTCCTATTGTATATTTCATCTCCCTCATAAACAAACACATTTAGTCAAAACATAGAGCACCATTGTTTTTACAGTATGATGAACTAAACAGACACTTTTATGCGATTTGACATTACATTAGAAAAATGACTGATACTGAAAGGTTGAACTTAGATCGATTTATTTTTCTTGTTTCTTTGAAATCGAGGATAAAATACTAGGTACTATTAATTCTGAAATCAGTTATTATACACTTGGATACCCCGTCCTTAATATATTTTTCTTCGTGCTTGAAGGGCCCACCAAAGGAAGCTCATTCTCGTAGAATAATTTTACAGCATAAATTAAAACCAAGCCACTCTGTAACTCAGATATTGAAATAAATGTCAGCTCATCGGTGATTTTCCATGAATAAATGTTTTCGAGAAAACACGATTCAAATGCATCGTGATCGAAATTGTAAAAGACATATTCAAAGTAGAAACTAAGTTACCGCTTTTCCATAAGAAAATAAACGACATCATAATAGATTGCTGCTAGACTGTTAGCGACTGTGACATTAGATTAATCCACAGGAAACTTTTAAAATATATAACCAAGGAAGTTTAAACGGTATAAGCCGTCAGTGAGGCAGACAAGCTGTCAAGACCTTTGCTTCTTGTGTTAGTTATTGGCTAAATACCCTTTCGTATACCTAGCCGCGTTATGCCTTTTACATATTCTGTCAGTATTTTGTAGTTGATGAAGGAAAAATATTTTTATATTCGAGATTATCATTTCACTTATTATTAAACATTATTAAAGATTCTAAAACACACATACAATGCTTTATCACAATACTCATACAAATATTTTATTTTATTTATTTACGGAAAATCTCCTTTTACGAAATAATTATTATCAGTAGATATTTTAAACCTAACCTAAAGTATCACATAAAAAAGAAAAAAAAAACTTAAATATCTTAAATATCACAAAAAACTTTCATTTCCTTGCCTTTGAAATCTGGTTAAAGGACTGTTGAGTTCGTAGTTCGTATGATGGAAGCTAATTGAAAATAAAGGTCTCTCTCTAATATTTATGTTGTTTAATCTAAAATTTATTAGCTCCAACATATCCGGACAAGCTATTTTCCCTTCCAGAAGGTTATAAAGAAATAAAAGATCATTACTAATTAAAGTTTTCTCAACTGACAATAAGTTTAAATGGTTATTAAGCTCCCTCTTAGAAAGATAAGGCATATGTAACCTCCACTGACAAGTTCTTAGAAACCTATTTTGAACTGCTTCTAAATTTAAAATATGAGTCCGGTAATGAGGTGACCAGACTGTTGAAGCATATAAGAGGATGCTGCGCACTAGTGTTAAGTAAAGGGTTCGGAATGTAGGCACAGAAAATTCCCTAGAGTTCCTGGTCACAAATCCCAATGTTTTCAGAGCTCTACTAATGATGGATTTCATGTGTGGGACAAATGTCAAAGAACTATCGAAGATCACACCTAGATCCTTGATTTCACTTACTTTCTCCAAAACAGTAGTATTGATATTATAAAGAAAATTTATAGGGTTTTTTGATATTGTGAACGTGAATGAAAAACATTTACGTGGATTTAAAGACATGGCATTATTTGAAGCCCAATTAATAAAATAGTTTAAATCATCCTGTAACTTTAAACAGTCGGGTAAGTTTAAGATTTCCATAAATAATTTCAGGTTGTAAGATTCTTTTCTTTCTTCTTGAGAAAATATAATCCCTACAAGTGACACCCTGAGACTCGGAAGTACTCGAGCGCCAGTTTTTTTAATGTGGTTTGCTCCACAGTTCGGGCAGCTTCTAGTGGAGGTTGACGGAATAACTCCAGGGGTCTTGTTAATATCAGACTATCAATGAAAGAAGGTAACAATAACGGGCTTTAATCGTTATTGTTACGTAAAAGTATTCTGAAGCTGAAAAAAAATGAAGGGGAAAGGTCGACACAAAATTATAAGCCAGAATTCAAAATTAACACATGTATTTCTTACGAAAGCTAATAACAATTGTAAAATAATTCAAAGCCCCACCCTGAACAAAAAAATAATAAGAGAGAACAATTAGCGGTTGCGGAACGGTAGCTGTGACAGGACGGAGCTCAATCAGACGTTTATTAATTATTTACAGAAATATTTCAACAACAAATTAGGTTTACAAATTCGGCCCGTGGCTGTGTTTTATTTATTATAGTAAATTCTAAATGCAAACGGAATAATGGTTTATTGGTTTTCAAAAAAAAATGATTAGTACCAGGTATTAATATCAAAACTTTCTTTAATAATTAAAATAAAAATATTCAGAAACTACCCCAATTACAATATCTAAACCGCTAGTGAAAAAAAATAAAGCGAAAACTACCCCAACAAGCGGAAACTACCCCAAAGCAATATCCAAAATGCTAGATAAGCCTTTGTGAACCACTCAACGCAGGCCGTCTCTAGATTCAGATATTATTCTAAAATAAAGTGAAAGCCACCCCAACAAGCGGAAACTACCCCAAAGCAATATCCAAAATGCTAGATAAGCCTTTGTGAACCACTCAACGCAGGCCGTCTCTAGATTCAGATATTATTCTAAAATAAAGTGAAAACTACCCCAACAAGCGGAAACTACCCCAAAGCAATATCCAAAATGCTAGATAAGCCTTTGTGAACCACTCAACGCAGGCCGTCTCTAGATTCAGATATTATTCTAAAATTTGATTAATTACGGAACTCCCCTTATAATAGATACAAAATCCAAAATTACTGACTCTACTTAAAAGTAATACAAAATCTATTCTTGTTCTGGCACCAATTAATTTTAAACCTGTTTTATGAAACGGAATCCTAAAAAAAAAATCAAAACTAGGCAAACACAATAAACACAGCCGATAAGGCAAAATTCCTACCTGAGCACGGTCGGGGCAACTGGATTCGGAGAGCTTTTGTAGATGCTTACCGGTCTGACTGTCGACGAAAACTGAACTGCTTCTCGCTTTGCTTGCCCTTTTATAGGTCGCAACGCGCGTAGTAGTGTTGCCATAGCTACCGTGGTCGGCCGCACACTCACAACATTTATAGATGACTAAAGGGTCATTCAAACACAGAATTCGCTTGAAAATCGAATTGCGACGTTCTTAATATAAGGATCCAATGGCAAGTAATTTAAATTTAAAAACGATGTTAAATTCGATGGATTCTATGTTGTTCAAGTAATTCGATTAAAGTAACTTCGGTATATTTAAAAAAATGCTAAATTCGATTTTTTTCGACGGATTCTATGTTTTTTTTTTTTTACAAATAATTAAATAAAAGTAACTTCGTTACATCCCCCCCTTTCTTCGGTAAAAAAAAATAAGAGTGAACAAAGTTTACGCTTATTTTTTCTTTCCAACCTACCTAGTATATACAAATTTAAAATAATTTTACATGTCAAAATTCTTCATTTATCTTCTGTTCTTGCTTCTTTTTCGGGCTTGCTCTCTGTTGGTCATCAGTTTTTGTTACATTGGATTCCGATGCTACGGCATCGCGGACATAGGTCAGCTTGCACTCCAACTGACCGGAAGCGCAATGTGAAGCTATGGCTTGTAGAGGATATACTTAGTGGTGTCGTAAGCTGAGAACACTTACAATTTCTAGACATGGTACCTACTAAACCACAACGTGAGCAAAATAAAAGTTTCTTTCCACTACAGGAATTTCTACGGTGACCGGGATAACCACACTTCCAACATAACTTCTTATCGACAGGAAGATATACGGGAGTTTCGGGAAACCGTACTCTCTTGGTGGCCGGCTCTTCAGCAAGTACTATTCGCATTGGTCTGGTGCGGGTCGGAAGGTGTCTTGTTTGAGAGACTTCAGAATACTGGCTCACGACATACGGATCGTATCGCCACTTGGTGGTATCAGACTCAACAGGAGTAAAGTCAGCTACCACGATAGGTAACGTTTCCTGTAAAATTGGAGTTAGTGGTTCTGTTTCGTCATCGGGCAGAGCTGATCCAGCCAGGCTTAGTACTTCGAATGACGTATCGGAGTCCATGTCACTAAAAGACAATAAAAGAAAAATCTTTCGTCGAGGAAAAAAAATTGAACCCTAATTATTCGGTCGGTCCTCTGATGGGTCTTGATCGGTGCCATAAAGGAAAAACAAAAAAAAAAAAACTTTGCTAAGACACAGCAATACTCCTTACCAAGAGGAGAAGAATAAACGAGAAAATATATTTTAACGGAATCACTGGGGAGTGACTAGCAAGGACAATTCCTTGACATTACGCCTATTCGACCACAACGGGAGCAGAACAGGATTGGTGGCCGTGCACAAACGTTGCGGTGATGGCCGGTGCCACCACAGCGCCAACAAATATCTAGGCCAATTCTTAAAAATTGGCAGCCAGGGGAAGGGGAAAACTCCACTAGCGATGCTAAGGAGAGTGGCGGTGACGGTGCGGTGGGTGGCGGTGATGTCTGTATGGACGGCAACAAGTTTTCGGTTTCCAGGCTCGGACGACGCTTGGGAAAATAGATTACGTGGGTTCGGCCGGTATCCTCATCCAGGTACTCGTGGAACTCGGCGAGCGTGGCGTTTGGAATGACTGCCATGGTACTGAAATATATAATTCATCAGTGAACTAGATACTGCATTCACTGGGTGTCGATTATTCTCATACCTTACATGAATATGATGGTGAAGGAGATTCCGGGAGTACTGAATGAGAGAGAGGGAAAAAAATGTACTTCATTCCGAAATACCCAAATTTCGGCAGCCAAAAAAAAAACATTTTGTTTTTTTATTATTTATTTAATGTATAGGAAACACAAAAAAAAAATTTTCAATATTAATAAAAAAAAAACTTAACTTTACTTAAGGATAATTACAGGAAAAGTGAAAACAACGGTGGCCCCACCTCGTTATGATGGGAGGGCCGGTAAGGTAAACCGAAACCATTGTGATTTATAATAGAACGAAAGCCGGTACTTCTGGCGGACATCAGAGTTCGGTGGCCGAAGGGCTTGCGCCCGGGCCACCAATTCCGGGGATATTATATGCGACTTGGATCTCTCGGTCACTGAAAGAGCTTGGGCCAGCTCCTCTTTCAGTATCCAATTTGGGCCACGCTGCGGGGGGTTAGTAAAGAGGGAGTTAGGAGGCGGTGTCTCGTAGTTTGCCCACTCGGCTTCTGCGTCCCTCCACAGCAGGTCGCGTACCTCTATCGGGCTCAATGGACCTTCCCTGGGCTCATCCTGTATTTTCCAGGTGGGTAACGTTATGTCCTGTAATATTATTATTTTTCTGGGAGGCTCGGGTGTCACCAAGTCCACAGTTTGGTTGAATGGTCTGGCGTTTTTTAACCGGTAGGCTACCCGTTTGGCAGCCAGAATTCTTCGAGCCTCAGAAGTCATTTTCCGCTTTCGGTCTTCTACAGGGATTAGTTTAGGGAGGGCGTCGGTTCTTGGCTTTCTATTCATAGCTGCAAAAGATACAAACTATTCGTTTTCGATGGCGGGTTTTAAGTCCTTGATGTGCACCTGATTGAGTCTTTTTCCGGTGGCATCTTTTAAGTTAAAGACTACGGGGGATACGACTTTTACGACGGTATATGGTCCAGAATATTTCGGTGCCAATTTAGCGGCGACATGATCAATGGCGGATGACAAGGTGTGTTCTTTTTTCATAACTAGGTCTCCTAGAGTACATTTCCAATCTCGACGTCGAAGGTTATAATAGTGACTCTGTGAAGTGAAAGCTCGAGAAAGATTAAGCCGGGCTAGGTCAAAACACTCTTTGAGTTTGCCTAATCTTTGCACAAAGTTTTCGGGGATCGTATCTTCGTTTTCTTTAGTTTCGGCTGTTTGATTTCTCCCTTCCGCTTCTTGCCGTAGAGATTTAGGGACAACTAACTCCCTTCCAAAGTTCAAGAAAGCTGGAGAATAACCAATTGATTCATGCCGGGAGGTGTTGATGGCAAATTTTAAATCGGATAAATGTAAGTCCCATTCTTGGTGGTTGTTCTCGCAAAATTGGGCGATCATCGTCTTAATTGTGCGGTTTGCCCTTTCGACAGGGTTAGCCTGTGGAGTGTATGCTGGCGTACAACGGTGACGGATACCAAGTTCTTTTACAACGGATTCAAAAAGTTTACTCGTATATTGGGTGCCATTATCGGTGATAACCTCTTTTGGGCATCCAAAGGTAGTGACCACATCATCGTAAAAAACGGTGCTAACACTCTTAGCTGTAGCGGAACGTATTGCTCTACACTGTACCCATTTGGTGAATCGGTCCATGAACATGACAATGTAAGCATTTCCTTTTTTACTTCGGGGTAGAGGTCCTACAAGATCGGTACTGACGACCTCCCAGGGTTGCCGATTCGGTGAGGGTTGCATTTTCCCTGGTATCTGTTGTTGAGAAGGTTTATATCGTTGACAGGTCAGGCAACTGCGCACGTATTTAGTAATATCTCGAAACATTCCTGGCCAATAATATTGTCGTGCTATACGAGTTATAGTTTTCGCCACCCCAGTGTGACCTGCATTCGGTGCGTCATGGTTTTCTTTTAATACTCGGTCTCTCTGTGGTTTAGGAACGCACAACTTCCAAGGATCGGACAATTCCGGTTCTTTATAGTCATTTATGTCCCAAAAATGTCGGAACAAATGATTTTCCTTAATGCAATAGTCTGGATATTCGAGTGGGTTTCTTTCAACCTCGGCTTTCTTGGTCGAATACCATTTACAGTTCGTATCTTCATCTAAGGTACACATGTCGGGTATGCTTGATGGGCTTTCGGTCGTGGGTAAGGGATTTCTGGACAAGGCATCGGCGATACGATTTAAAGCTCCTCTGCGGTATTTAATATCAAAATCATATTGTTGTAAGAATATACTCCATCTTGCTAGTCGGCCGGACGGACTCACGATGGAATGTAACCATCTAAGAGATTGATGATCAGTGAGGACGGTAAAGTGGTACCCTTCTAGGTAGGCTCTCATCTTTTCAATTCCCCAGACTATGGCGAGGCACTCTTTTTCGGTAACAGAGTAATTCCTCTCGGCCGGACTTGGAGTTCTGCTGGCATATGCGATGACAAAATCAATGCCATCTTTATTCTGTGTCAGCGCCACTCCTAGGCCATGATCGGAAGCGTCGGTTTGTAACGTAAACGGGAGATTAAAATCGGGACAACTAAGTATCGGAGCTTCCGTTAAAATTGTTTTCAAATTACGAAAAGCAGTCTCTTGCTCTTCTAGCCATCGCCAACGATAGGATTTTCTCAGTAATTTTGTAAGTGGAGCTACTACTTGGGAGAAGGACGGTACAAACCTGCGGTACCAGGATGCTATTCCCAGAAATCTCCTAAGTTCTCGGATATTTTTCGGTGCTTCAAATTTCACAATCGATTCAATCTTCTCGGGGTCTGTGCTAATCCCATCCCCAGTTACTATGTGCCCTAGGTATTTCATACTGGGTAAACAGAAATGGCATTTCTCAAAATTTATTTTTAGTTTAGCTTCCCTTAGACGTCGGAAAACTTCTTTCAAATTTTCCAGATGAGCTTCGAAGGTTTCTCCCAAGATAATTATGTCATCTAAGTATGCGAAAGCATGCGGATCCATATCGGGGCCAATAATTTGATCTATCAGTCTTTGAAAAGTCGCGGGAGCGGAGTGCAAGCCAAATGGCATAACTCGAAACTGGAAAAGTCCTCGGCCTGGTACGGTAAAGGCAGTTATCGGTTTACTGTGGGCTGAAAGTGGGACTTGCCAATATCCACTTTTTAAGTCTAAGCTTGTAATAAACTTAGCGAATCTCAGTTTATCCAAAATGGCATTCATATATGGTAAGGGGTATGCATCCTTCATGGTAACTTCATTTACCTTTCGGAAGTCGATGCAAAATCGGTATTTCCCATCTTTTTTTTTTACAATTACCACAGGTGAACTCCACGGACTTTTTGAAGGCTCTATTACCCCTTCGTCCAACATTTTGTCCACCTCTTTATTTATAACTTCTTGCATTCTGGGATTCTGGGGTCGGTATCTTTGTTTAATCGGTTCAGATTTTGTTAGACGGATTTCATGTTGAACTAAGTCAGTAGGTCCTTGAATAGTATGAAAAGCGGGCAATTCGGTTTCTAAAAATTCGTCTAGTTTTTGGGACTGTTCGGGAGTTAACCTTCTCTCATAAAGTGGTGTTATAGTCTGTAACGGACAGCCTATAGTACTAGTTTCCTCCTCATTATCTTCAGCACAGCTTTCACTGAGTTTAGAGTATCTGCTTTTGTTCTTTGATGTCTTCGGCAACCCTGACTTGAAATCCGTTGACTTCTTGCTTGTCGTTGGGGTTGCTGGACAGGTAGGAGCAGCACGGATGAGGGAATTCAGAGAGATGGACTCGTTGTCCTGTTTACTTTTCACCTCCTTTTTAGCAGAATCCACAACAGTATGAGATTCACGTTCGGCATGGATCGTGGCTTTGACAACTACGGGTTTACTGGCAACAGTCGGGGTCGGTTCAATGTGTGGTTCATCAACTATTCCGATTGGGTAACAGGAAACGGCTTTGTCTATAGGTGGCATCGGCATCTCACCTATAGAAATTTTTCCTGTTCCCAATTCTAGTCTGAAATCGTGTTTTCTTAGGATGTCCATTCCTAGAACTAGGTCGGCACTTAAGTTTGGAAAGTGTATTATTTCTTCCAAAGTTTTCTGATTGCCGAGCGTCATCTTTACCTGGTAGGTATCTTGGATGCGGATTATAGTTCCATTGGCTAACCGCGCAGAGGTCAATACTGCTTTTCTGGGTTGCTTGTTATGGGAAAGATGTTCCGCTAGTCGGTTCCCAAGGTAAGATTTGGAAGCTCCGGTGTCTATTAGTGCCAAGAAATTTTCACTTTCTATTTCCAAAAATAAGTGCGGTCGTGAGTCTGGGTCGGGTATGGTAACAGTTTCCTGAGAGGCTAGTGTCGACTGGAACTGCTTGGACCTCCCTCCCGAACAGCTCCTGTTTCGTTTCCCGGACGGTTACAGGTACAATCCCTAGTCATTATACCTTCTTTTAGGCATCTGGAACAAAACAACTTACTAGGGTTGGTGCAGTTCGTGCGTACATGTCCCTTCTCTCCACATTTCCAGCACAACACTTCACGGGACGTGGATGGTCGTGGTTCAAATCTTTGCGACCTTTCCGGGGTAACAGGAACTGGAACAGGTACCGGAACAGAGTTATTTTCCGCTCTTCGTGGCTGTTCAGTATGAAAATAACGACGTGGTTCGTTCTGAGGGTAACGTGGACCTGTATATTTCGGAGCGGAGGTCGTGGTTGGAACATTCTGAAGTTCCTTCCTTAACAATTCAAACTCCCTGGTTACTTGACAGAATGTCGATATATTGGGACAGTCCGTCTTTCGGATTTGTTGTCGAAACTCTGGTAATAAATTTCGGTATAGCCAGGCTAGTTGTTGTTCGGCTGATAAGTTCCCATGCCTTCTCATTAAGGTTTGTAGGTCGGTTATGTAGCTTGTTACGGTTTCGTTTCTTCGTTGAAGTCGTCGGCCTATTTCGGCTTCTAGGTCGACTTGATAATTCACAGGGAAATAATAAATTCGGAAGTCTTTTTCGAAATCATCCCATGTATTCCAGAATTGCCGGTTATTGCGGAACCACAGAGCGGGTTCTCCAGTAAGGAGTTCGGGGATATAGGGTAGTAAACGGCGTCGGTCAACACCTTTAGAGATGCAGATTTCTTCTAGTCTTTCTAGAAAAGCAGCGGGGTCATCCCGGTTACCAAACGTGATTTTCCAGTTATGGGTATCTACGTTTTCAGTTCTTCTAGGTCTTCTCTCGACTTCTACGTTAGTGGGGTCATTAACGGAATAGAAGAAACGGCGAAAATCAGTTTCAAAATCATTCCAAGTGTTCCAAGAGGCTTGGTTATTCCGGAACCACAAAGCTGGTTCCCCAGCAAGAAGGTTTAACATGCTTGGTAAGAGTCGATTCTTTTCTACTCCTCTAGCTATACAGATTTCCTCCAGTCTTTCCAAGAAAACTACAGGATCGTCATATGTTCCAAAAGAAATATTCCAATCATCGGTTTTAACTGGTTCAGGGGTGTCGATTTTGTCCGGCATTTCCAGGCTAGTATTCTCGGTCACTAGGGGTGGAAGTAACTCGGAATTCGAGGAAGCTTTTCGAAGAAAAGAAGCTAGTCGCTTTCGCTTCTCCTGCACGGTCCCTTCTGCGGGAAGATGGTATTTAACTAATTCAGTGGTTAGTTCAGGGTTTCGTAAGTTATATATCCAACCCACTCGGGGTACCGATATATCCTGATCCTGTTTTGGCTCTTCTTGTACGATGTCTGTTTTTTTTTTTAACCTCTTTTGGTCTTTCTACGAAGATGTCTGGTGTTTCAGCAAATTCTGATACCCAACCGGGGGGTATGTCGTTTCCCTCCGTATTTTTAAAAGATGCTTCGTTGTCTGTAGATGTGGACATAAAGTACCGAAGATCCGAGCGCGGGCGGGTTTTTTTTTTTTTTTTTCAGGTATGACAGACAGATCTGGGATTGCTGAGGTGGGAAGTAGAAAGCAGGAGAAGGGAATAATAAAAAATGGACCAAGGATGGTTTTGGAATGTAGTATGTTTTAATAACCTTAAATATTATTATTACGACTGGCTTATAAAAATTAAAAATCAAGAAATTTATATAAAATAATATCGGGTATACTAGGGGTTACGGAAATAACTAACAGAAATCAACAGGGTCCCTGCTCGGGCGCCATTTTGTAAGATTCTTTTCTTTCTTCTTGAGAAAATATAATCCCTACAAGTGACACCCTGAGACTCGGAAGTACTCGAGCGCCAGTTTTTTTTAATGTGGTTTGCTCCACAGTTCGGGCAGCTTCTAGTGGAGGTTGACGGAATAACTCCAGGGGTCTTGTTAATATCAGACTATCAATGAAAGAAGGTAACAATAACGGGCTTTAATCGTTATTGTTACGTAAAAGTATTCTGAAGCTGAAAAAAAATGAAGGGGAAAGGTCGACACAAAATTATAAGCCAGAATTCAAAATTAACACATGTATTTCTTACGAAAGCTAATAACAATTGTAAAATAATTCAAAGCCCCACCCTGAACAAAAAAATAATAAGAGAGAACAATTAGCGGTTGCGGAACGGTAGCTGTGACAGGACGGAGCTCAATCAGACGTTTATTAATTATTTACAGAAATATTTCAACAACAAATTAGGTTTACAAATTCGGCCCGTGGCTGTGTTTTATTTATTATAGTAAATTCTAAATGCAAACGGAATAATGGTTTATTGGTTTTCAAAAAAAATTGATTAGTACCAGGTATTAATATCAAAACTTTCTTTAATAATTAAAATAAAAATATTCAGAAACTACCCCAATTACAATATCTAAACCGCTAGTGAAAAAAAATAAAGCGAAAACTACCCCAACAAGCGGAAACTACCCCAAAGCAATATCCAAAATGCTAGATAAGCCTTTGTGAACCACTCAACGCAGGCCGTCTCTAGATTCAGATATTATTCTAAAATAAAGTGAAAGCCACCCCAACAAGCGGAAACTACCCCAAAGCAATATCCAAAATGCTAGATAAGCCTTTGTGAACCACTCAACGCAGGCCGTCTCTAGATTCAGATATTATTCTAAAATAAAGTGAAAACTACCCCAACAAGCGGAAACTACCCCAAAGCAATATCCAAAATGCTAGATAAGCCTTTGTGAACCACTCAACGCAGGCCGTCTCTAGATTCAGATATTATTCTAAAATTTGATTAATTACGGAACTCCCCTTATAATAGATACAAAATCCAAAATTACTGACTCTACTTAAAAGTAATACAAAATCTATTCTTGTTCTGGCACCAATTAATTTTAAACCTGTTTTATGAAACGGAATCCTAAAAAAAAAATCAAAACTAGGCAAACACAATAAACACAGCCGATAAGGCAAAATTCCTACCTGAGCACGGTCGGGGCAACTGGATTCGGAGAGCTTTTGTAGATGCTTACCGGTCTGACTGTCGACGAAAACTGAACTGCTTCTTTTTTTTTTTTTTTTTTTTTTTTTTTTTTTTTTTTTTTTTTTTTTTTTTTTTTTTTTTTTTTTTTTTTTTTTTTTTGATTTATTAGCGGAAATCTTAAGTGTTTTACATTTTCTAGGACATATTGTTTTCCTATTTCCCTGCTATAGGAGTTATCCTCCTTTTCAGGGTGGTCTGCCCTGATTACAAAAGTAACCTAGCTAGCTAATTCCTAATTTTGTGCGCGTGTGTGTGGGACCTGTGTGGCAGGTTTGTTCCCCAAGAATATCGCCAATTTTGCTATTTCCAACCTCATAATTGGACAGGTCCATGTATGAGGTGGGGAATATGATTTAGGAAAACCACAAAACCTAAACCACGATATTGTACATGTGTTTTGATTTTCTAATTAAGTAATTGGGAAGGTTTATCTTATACTCAGCGGGGCTGATTCCAGCAGATCCTGGAGTTCAGCGGTGAGGGGGAGGTCTTGGGCGTCTGTGAGGAGTTTTAGATTCGGCTGTGGCAATTTTCTTTTCGGTCTTCGAAAGAGGGGGAGTTGGTTGGGTCGCCAAGGGGTGCGAAGTGTGTTTTGGGAGTGTGTGTTTGTGCCTTTCAGCGTGCGAGAGACGTATTGTTTCCTGAGGGACTGGAAACGTGTGAGGATGGGGGTGTTGGGGGTGTTTAAAAAGACTTCTCCGCTGGGGGAGCGATAGGGGAGGTATTGGCATCGTCTGAGGATACGTCTCTCGAGTGTGGTGAGTTTGTGGGACAGGTGTGTGGGAAGTACACCGTAGGGTATAGCTCTGTATTCGGCAACGGGTCGGATGAAGGAATTGTAAGTATGGATGAGGGTATCTGGGTTACAGCGCCCTATTCGCCCGCACAAAGCTCCAAGGAGACTGGCTCGCTTTCGCATCTTATCAAGAGTGCGTTGGACGTCAGAGGACCAGTTAAGAGTACGAGAAAATCGTACCCCCAAATAGTCGACTTCGGTCTGTTGAGCTAGCCTGACTCCTAGGAGATTTACGTTTACGAGTTGGGGGTTCTGAGAGGTTCTTTTTGAATTTGGGTGTTTGAAGACGATAAATTGAGTTTTCTGTGGATTTAATGAGACCCTCCATCTGCTACACCAGTGAGAGTACCGGTTTAACAGATTTTGGGTTCGAATATTTAGTTGGTTAGAATTTTTGGCTACCGAAATTAGAGCTGTGTCGTCTGCGTATAGCAGGCATTTGGATGTGGGGTGGTTTGGGGGGGGAATGTCGTGCGTGTAAATGAGATAGAGGAGGGGGGCCAGGACGGAGCCCTGTGGGACTCCTGCTAGTGGGGTGAATGTTTCGGATAAGGAGTTGCCCACTTTGACTGTGATTTTTCTGTCTGAGAGGTAGGAGTGTATGAGTTTCGAAATTTGGGGGGGGGAGACCTATGTTCATAAGTTTTTTGACTAGTCCGGCATGCCAGACTTGGTCAAAGGCTTTTTGAACATCTAGGAGAACAGCTGAGGAGATGTGCTGGGAATTTACCGCCGTGACAGCGGTAGTGTGAAGGGATGATATTGCGTCCTGGGTGGAGTGGTGGGGTCTGAAACCATGTTGGGATTGGGGTATGATGTTTCTCTCTTCACAAAATTCCCAGATTCTTTCCTTGAGCAGAAGCTCGAGGAGTTTACCTAGGACTGATATGAGAGAGATGGGTCTGTATGAATTTAGGGATTTGGGGTCCTTGCCTGGTTTGGGGATCAAAATGGTGTTTGCGGATTTCCAGGCAAGTGGAAAATAGGATAAGGAGAGGCAGGAGTTTAGGATAAGAGTGAGAATAGGAAATATGGTTTCAGGGAGATGTTTCAGAGTTCTCCTGTGGATGGAGTCAGGCCCGGAGGCCGTGTTTTTGCCTGCTTGGCAGGCGTATTGGATGTCTTGGGGGGTGAATGGGGCAGTGAGGGGGTTTTCGACATCCAAAGGGGGGAGTGGGGCGGCAAGTGTCTGAAGGACGTGAAGTTCGGTCTCGATTTTGAATTGTTCGTCAAAGTGGGGGTTGTCGGGGGTTCTGAATGTGGCTTCGAGGTGGGTTTTATGGGCCAGGGCTTTCTCGTCGGGGGTGGAGTGGATTTGACCGTCGATTAGGAGGTGGGAGTGGGTTTTGGATTTTTGACCCGTGATTATCCGGAATTTGTCCCAAAACTTGGAGCCGTCTCTATGATCCAAATTAGATGTGGTATTGATCCATTGTTGCTGTTTGTGCAGGTTGATTTGGAGCCTGATCAGGGCGTTGAGACGGTTCCATTCTGTTTTGATGACAGGGTCGTGCGTACGGACGTATTGTCTATACAGGCGTCGTTTTTGGGAGATGAGAGCGAGGATGAATTGGGGGAGGGCTTTTTGGGCTGTGTTTATTGAAGTGATAGGGGTGGATGATTCGACGGCGTGGGTGATGGATGTTTGGACTTCATCGATTATAGTGTCGATGTCCTGTGGGGAGTTGAGCGGGCGTTGCTCTGGGATGTTAGTAGAGATAGTTCTCTGAAATAGGGGCCAATCTGCTTTTTTGAGGTTGCGGAAGGTGTGAATGGTAGCTCTGGGGGGGATTGGAGCAAGTAGGGATGTGTGTAACATCAGAGGAAGGTGATCGGAGGTGATCGTAACACCTATGAAGCATCTATCAGCAACCAGTCCAGTACAGGAGTCTGTCAGGAGGATGTGGTCAATGATAGATGATCCCTGGTGGGATACGAAGGTGGGAAGTCGGTTTGAGGCTCTGAATATGGGGAAGTCTATAAGCAGATTAGCTAGTCGGATTCCGTTTGGGTTAGAGGCGTGATCTCCGAACATGGTATGTCTGGAGTTCAAATCTCCAAGCAAAACGGCTCGAGGGAGGGAAGATAGGTATTCTATCAGTGGTAGGGAGATGATTTGGCCAGGGCGGTTATAGTACGAGATTATAGTTAATGGATTGTCTATCGGGAGGTCTATTGCTATTATATCAAGATCAGCTAGATGAGCTGGAAATGTGTGAGAGTTGAATGGAATTGAATTTTTGATTAATAGTGCATTCCCAAAAGAGTTTTGGGATTTATTTAAATGAACTGTTTGATACCCAGTGAAGCTGGGGGGAAGTTTTGACTTAGTGTCAGTAAGAGACAATATTTGTAGGTTTTCAGAATTTAGGAGGTTTTTGATTAATGGCCTCTTCCGAGCGAGGCCATTGCAGTTAATTGTGCCGATAAGACAATCCATTAAAGGTCAGGGTTTATCGGGGAGTATGTGAAAATTGCTAAATTTCCATGACCTGTTACGGTGCATGAATGGCCGAATATGGCCGGGATTAGCGTTCCCAGGATTTTTGTGAGAATTTCTCTACTATTTGGGAGGAGGTTCATCAGAAGAGTAGAGAATATTTGGATAGATATTTTGAGCTCTGATGTTAGCTCTTGGGGGGGGGTGGATGTTGGGAGGGAGACGGGAGCAACCTGTTCAGGTTTCTGGGGGGGTTTTTGTCTTTCAGGGCATGTAATTGAGTATGCGGGGTGGTTGCCGCGGCAGTTAGGGCATTTTGGCACCTCTGACTTTTTACAGTCAGCTGGCCTATGGTGCTGCCCGTCGTTGGGACAGGCGGGTTTTTTGGAACATTCTGAGGCCGAATGACCAAGGCCGGTGCACTGAGTGCAATATTTGGGAATGGGAGGCAGGGGGTTTTGGTTTGAGGGTTCGACTGGGTGTCTTCGTCCGAAGATGCCGAAGCCCTCGCGGATCAAGTAGGAATAGTGAGACTCTGAAGGAGTCAACACCCTGATGAATGAAGTGAATTCGAGGGTTTTCTGGGACCTTATCCTCCATACTTTCGTATATGGGAAGTCAAGGTCCTCGAGAACCGCCTGGATTTCTTCTAATGAAATGTTTTTGTCAACCTGGCGGATGACTAGGGAGAATTGGGGGGCAGGGGGGGATCGGATGATTTTTTCTGGGGGGTTTTGGGCGTATTTAGGGTTGAGGATGATTTTATTATCCCCCATTCGCTGCCTTATGAGGGTCTGGAGCTCGGTGGGGGTTTTGGGAGAAGTGGTTTTAATTAGGGCCGTTTTGTTAAAGTTGGCTTTAACAAAAACAAGGTTAGAACGGAATAGTTCCTGTGTATTCAATATGTTGAATAGGGCTTTTTGGGTGGAGTAGGCGGCGGGGATGTTCCTGAGAACGAAGAGTGTTTGAGTGGGGCGGAGGGGTATGTTAGGGGGGTTGTTAGGGGGGTTGTTGGGTAGTGTAGGGTTTGGGGCGGGTTGTTGGGTTTTTAGGGGGGAGTTTTCGCGGAGATTTTGAAAGATGTTTGAGGGTTTGGTGATAGTTTGGTCCATGAGTGAAGGAATAGAGATTGAACTTCTATGGCTTGAGGCAGGGGAGGAGATAGTAGCCATAGAATTAGGGCCTTGGCCGAATTGCTGCGGGGCAGAAGCAGCAGATCCGGCGTAGGAATTTTTTCTTGTCACCACCATGGTGGTGACGAAGGTTTGTTGGGGGAATTCGCTGGGTTTGTTAGTAATTTGGGAGTCCCTAATCCGACTAGTGAGTTGCAACCTCACAACTCAAGGGCTATTAACCCCGGCAATGGTGGCTTGACCCTAGTCGGATGACGTTTGTTAGTTTATTTATGCTTACACTTTTTAGGTCCTGTGTCTTGAAGTCGTCTGGTAGTCCCAAGCTGAAAGAAATGGATTAGAAGTCGTTTATTTAAATGATGACAGATCAATCAATTCGAATAATTCGCAATGCGAATAATAACCTTTTTTAAGGAAAATTTCTAAAAAGAAATTTTCCAAAATTGGGCTATTAACCTGTAAAAAATGGGGTTAGTATACCAAATCTTATTCGAAAATTAGCCTTTATTTAAGAAAAACTCTAAAAAGAATTTTTCGAAGTAGGGCTTTTTGGTTTGTTCGTTATTTAGGAACTCTTCTTTGGAAATATTTTTCTAATTATTTTTCTAATTAAAATTTCTGAAAAGAAATTTCAAAAATACTAAATAAAAATACTAAATATGACCTAGGGTGCTTCTGCTTCAGGTGCTTCAGCGGGAGTGTGCTTTCGCAGTGACTTCCGCAACGCTTCTGATTTTGCTTCGGCTGTTCTAGTCCGCTCGTCACACAGTACCGTCTCGTACAGTTGCTGGATCTCGAATGAACTGCTTCTCGCTTTGCTTGCCCTTTTATAGGTCGCAACGCGCGTAGTAGTGTTGCCATAGCTACCGTGGTCGGCCGCACACTCACAACATTTATAGATGACTAAAGGGTCATTCAAACACAGAATTCGCTTGAAAATCGAATTGCGACGTTCTTAATATAAGGATCCAATGGCAAGTAATTTAAATTTAAAAACGATGTTAAATTCGATGGATTCTATGTTGTTCAAGTAATTCGATTAAAGTAACTTCGGTATATTTAAAAAAATGCTAAATTCGATTTTTTTCGACGGATTCTATGTTTTTTTTTTTTTACAAATAATTAAATAAAAGTAACTTCGTTACAAGGTCATCGGCGAATAGTAGGAACTTACAATATTTAAATCCTGAAGCCACATCGTTAATAAATATATTAAATAGTAACGGTCCCAAATGAGATCCCTGGGGGACACCTGAACTTACATTTATTGGAATCGAAGTAAAACTTTTAACTTTGACATATTGAACCCTGGATTGCAGGGTAACTTTCTAACCATTTCACTAAGTAGTTTGGAAACCCGAATTTCTTTAGTTTCCTTAAAAGCAAATGATGGTTCACCGTGCCAAATGCCTTCGAGAAGTCAGTGTAAATTAAGTCAATCTGACACCCCCTCACGAAGGCAGAAATGATATAATGTTCGTAGAGCAGTAAATTTGTATTAGTAGACTTACCTCCCATAAACCCATGCTGTTGTTCAATCAAAATGTTTTTGCAATGCCATCACAAAGGTTTACATAACGATAATTCTAATAATTTAGGTATTGCAGAAAGTAAAACTACAGGGCGATAGTAACTATGTCATGTTTCTGACCATTTTTAAATATGGGGGTAATGAAACGCCATTTTACAGGAAACTGTTGTAATTTCAAAGAGGAATTAAATAACAACTGTAGTGGTTTGGAAAGAGTGAATTTACATTTTTTTCAAAAAATAAGCAGGGATTCCATCTGGACCATAACTCAATTTATTTTTTAGGGAGGTAATACCATCATAAACATCATTTAAGGAAAACTGTATAAAGGGAAAATCAGGCTGGTTAAAAGCATTATAATGAAGGTCTGGCTCATCTACAATATCTTTCTTATAAACACTGGAGAAATGCGTAGCAAACAAATTACTGATGTCTTTCCCATTATCAGCAATAGTACCATTATAATACATTCTATTGGGAATACCATGGCCTTGTTTCAAAGAATTAATGTAGTTCCAGAAGTATTTTGTATTTTCACAAACCATCTATACCAGAAATATAATTTTCATAATTTAGTTTTGATAAATTTTTACATTGAGACCGAAGGTTAGAAAAAATTAAGTAATCAACAGCTGAGCGAGTACTTTTGAATACAGCATGAGTTGCCTTCTTAAGTTCAGCTGAAAACCATCTAGGGTATACTGATGGTTTATATCTCCTAACAGGTACAAATAAAGCTAATGCCAATTTTAAAACCTGATAAAAAATTTCAACACTAACATTAATATCATTATTGACTAAACTACCCTCCCAATTAATTTGAGCAAAATAATTATTTAAAGCTACACAATCCGCTTCTTTAAAGTCATAAAAAACAATGTCACAAGACAAGGGACTAATATCACTGACAGTTAATTCACATGAAATTGCAACATGGTGGAAGTTATTAGGCAATAAGGTGTCTACAGCTGTCTCGATAGTAACCAAATTCCTAGCGTCATTGTTACAAAAACATAAGTCGAGAAATATACCGTGCTGATTTGGAATTCCATTGGCCTGACTCAAATTCAAGTAAGAAAAACTATCACTAATTATTACGGCTGGATATTCTGCAGGGCAAGAGACAGAGAGACCATCATAATACGAATAATTCCATGTAGCATGTGGAAGATTATAGTCCCCAAAAAGGTATAGCTTATTGTTAGGGTTGTTTCCCGCTATATGGAGAGTGATGTAATGTATAAAAGGATTCAAAACACTAAGATAAGTGGTACGTATTTTTCCCCTTTCCGGACCACTATGCTATCACTAGTTCATCTTCAGGAATCTTAGAAATTCAACGTGACGGTTCTGTACGACCTATTTTATCACTACTTATCGCCATGGCAAAAAAAAGTAAGCGCATATCAGTTGGCGCACGTCAAATCGCTATTGTTTTGGATAAAATGTTTACTTTATTTCAGATTTTCACATTACAGGATCCCTAGATTACGAAAAACATGTTTTCCCATTCCGTCAGTCTGTCTGTTGGCACTATAGCTCAAAAGCGCCTTTATAGAAGGTATGGTTCCTTTCTGGATCAAAACCAGTTATAATTCAGTTATAAATCAGTTATACAGTGTGTCGCATTTAAGATGAAGACACCCCTATATTTTGGCTATCTAAATAAATACAGATTTGAAATTTTGCACAAGCATACAGGGTGATGGTTCACATTTTTCAAGATACTCAACTGAAATATAAATTTTAAACGCGGCCTACTGCGAATCCACAAACAGGGTCAATTTTTCTTCGCGTTAGAAAAAGTTATTTGAAAAAGTTGTTCTGAATATTATTCTAATTTCATGACAAAATTCGCATTTTTAGATTTTTCATTATTTTGGTCACTACACAAAATGATTAAAAGTTGATTTTTTTTATTCGATAAACTAGTGTGCCATGGAAAGGAATAATTTGACATCATTCATGTCAATCAGATTAGACTTTCAGTTTAGTGTAATTCATGTAATTTAAATTCTTCAGTAAAATAAATAACACAAACACAAACGAATAATTATTTTATTTTAAGAAAACAATAAGTTTCATAGTACAAATGACCATTTATCAAATGTTATCTCGCTCGACTAGTCCTCCATTTATTCGAATACATTTTTCAATTCTTTAACGATTATGTCTAGATACTCGTCTAAGTTCTGGGATGCTGATTTCTTGACAGGCTTGTCTTATTCTGCCACAAAGTTCATCTCGATTTCTGGGCCTTGTTTTATCCACTTTATTTTTTATCAGTCCCCAAAAATAAAAATCGAGTGGTGTAATATCAGGGGACATCGGGGGCCAGGGTTCAAAATGACTGTATCTTCCTATCCAGCGCATAGGAAATTTTTGATTTATCCATTGACGAACAATCTTTGAATTGTGAATGGATGCACCATCTAGCTGGAAATACATATTCTATCGCACATTGAGAGAAAGATTTTCTATAGCATCCCATAATTCCCCATCAAAAAAGTTAACTAGACGACCAGAATTTAATGATTCATTAAAGAAAAAAGGACTTATTATTTGGTCTCCCAAAATTCCATACCAGACATTGACTTTCTGGGAATATTGATCTTTACAAGTTATAACCCAGTGGGAATTATTTCTGGCCCAGTATCTACAATTTTAAGATGATACAACGCAATTGGTGGTAAATGTAGTCTCATCTGTAAACATAATCTTCTCCAGAAAATGTCTGTCATTTTAAAAATAGCCCAATAACAATAATCTAATCTTTTATTCTCATAGCCTTCTTTTAATGTATGTAAGAACTTTGGTTATAGGGCTTGATTTTGTGACGGATGAAACATCTTCTGATTTTATCTTTAGTAATATTCAGGTGAGATGATAAATCTAGAAGGCTCATGCGTGGATTTGCTCGATTTGCCGCCAGTATATCGTTATTCTCAGGACGCGGGTGTATTCGTCGAGGTTGGCCATTCTGATGGATTTTAATAACATTGTCAGTTTCATTGAAGAGCATTTATAGCGGCTGCTTTTCCATGTGCAATGGAAGCACGTTGCCAATGTCTCTTTTCCTCTAATTCTTCCAATACAGTCCATTTTTTTAAAATCATGTATATACGATAAAATTTATAGAGAGAGACACCATATCTAACTCTTATTAGAAGAAGCAGAAATATACCTTATAGTAGACATATTAAAAAACCTCTAGATGCTCGGTCTATGCCCAAAGCATTGGATTGAAGCATGACTTTAAAATAAGTAGTGTTTCCTTATAATCCGTTTTTGACTCATCGTAAATTAAGACAAACACAAACAGACATCTCGAAAATAGTCAGACATCATATAGAAAATAGTTTCTTTAATAGTAAGTCAAAAGTACAAATCAATAGAATCTAAGTTACTAAAAAGTTAATTTTTCTACGATCATTATCCAAAGTAGGCTTTTGCACATTCAACTCTAGTTGATGTTTTCCACGAATTGTCATAATTTCACATTATTGGCGCACAAATTAACTTTGGCACACGCTTGTCTATTTTCATTTGAATTAAATAAAAGAAAGCTAATCAGTATTTTAAAACAAAATGTAGGCTAATCTAAAATATTATCATTGATTTCCTAATATTTTAAATCATCCATCAGTATTTTCCTTAAATAATTTAATTAAAGTCATAAATAATTACCGTCATATAAGTACTAAAACATTTTTTTTCTCTTTGTGTCAAATAAATATTATAACGAATGAAGGTAACCCATTTCCAATAAAATTAAATTATTTATTTTATTTTGGTGATAATTCAAATTAAAAAAAAATTATTTTGGTGTGATCGTAGAAAAATTTTTATATGTAATTCTAGAAGAAAGTCCTAACGCGTCGCACGGCAACTTTCTGTCTCATCTGCCAAAGTGCTACTTTCTGCTTTTAATACACAAATAGATATTTTGCTTAAAAGTTGAAGAAAACTAGCAGAACTGTTTTCTCTGTCATAAAAAAAACACTTTGCTTTAGAGTTAAAAAGAAACATCTTCAGCCAATTTTGTTTTTTTTTTTATATAAATATGTAAATACATTTGAAATAAAACAATCCGAATCTAAGCACGGTTTGTGCAAAATCGGTTCCCGAAGAGGACCAAATAAAATGGCTGAAGGTCACCGAAATTTGCCCCATATTTTTAATGTAATGTGTATTCATTGATTTTATCCCCACCTGTTTACTGATTGTCTGTTATTAAATATCGAAAGGCTTCATATTTTTTCAAAGTGTTTAAGTTTTAAAATGTATTGTATATGTGAAAAATTTATTTAGTAACCTAGCATTTGTCGTGTCTTAATTCATTTCTCTACCTTCTTTTCTAATTGAATCGTTGACGTGAACAGTTGGGTTAAGTGTCTAGACTGCAAAAGCGGCTAGTTAATAATGTCATTGGAAAAAATTTAATTAGTCTTTACATTTCTACCTTTTTTAATTATAAATATAAATTTGAAAATCATTTTTAAATTATTCGATGTGTTTATAAATTCTTTTTATGTTGCTGGAATTAATATGGTTACTATTAAAAAGTAAATGTAATAATTAATGTTTAAATTGTTGGAAATTATAATAATAATTATTTGAAAGTTTACCTTATATCTCTTTTAAAGGCATCGTAAAAAACAGAATCTATTTTTGTTTCGAGAGCGAATATTTGGCAGTCTTAAGAATCGTAACTATCAAAAGCGAATTTTGTTGTAATTGCCTTACATCAAGGAATTAAAAGTCGACTCGTTGAGTTTAATTGCGAAAGATCAACGGACTGATTCCCACATTTGAGTCGTGGTGTGGATCTGGTAGACAGGAAGACTTGAGGTTGTATTTTAACTATTTATCGCCAATTAAATCACAGACGCCAACTAGTAAAATTATCTTTACAATGGTCAAATTCATAGCATAAAATTTATCACATAATTTTTAGTGTCTCTAAATGCATATTGGTTCGCTTACTCCTTGATTAGAATTTTTAATAGCACACGTAATTTTTATTCGGTAATTGTAAAAGTCTATAAACATTTCCACTGTTAAATAATAAACTAAATATTACACGTAATTTTCATTTGGTAATTGTAAAAGTGTATAAACATTTCCACTTTTAAATAATAAACCAAAATTTATTTATATTATTTTTCAATATTATTTTTAATGGTGGCGACAATTCTCTTTTTACTAAAATTATATGTAACTTTAAGTTAATCAGTTAATTTTGTTCTATTGGTATTTATAATTCTCAACTACCTTTTTAAAAATTAAAAAGAGAGTTATTGGTGCACATACCTTAAAATTTTCCCCAAAAGTGTCTTATTGGAAAAGCCTGAATTCAAAACTGACAAAACTACAGTCTCATATGCTCATTTGGTTTTTAATTGCATTAAAACCTATTAAGGTAAGTAAATAGTTTAATATAAATATATCCAAGAGCTAGTCAAAATTAAATAAAATCAACTTTAATTATTTTATTTTTCATAATAAGTTAACTTTTAATTATTACATCACAACAGATCTGAATCTGAACATATCAGGGTGAGAGAGGCTAGATGGTTCATATTTTTAACCATATCTAATCTAAACAATAAAAAAAATTATAAACAGTAAACAATGTATTAAAGAGCAATCTTCTTTTTTATTTAGAACCTTGCGCCTAAACGATACATTTTCGGGCAGAGTTTTTGTACTCAAATAACATTTTGGTCGCTTTATTCACAACACCCCGTATATAACTCGATTTCGTTTTATTTTATCTTTTTCAGATATTTACGCCACGCAGTAAACAATTATGTAGGGCACTGGCACTGTTTTCTACTAAATATTTTTCTATTCTATAAAAAGTTGATAACGCTGTTGTTCCTGTGGACCGACTAAAACCCTTCCTGCTGAGCCGGCTAAAATTTATGTTATTTTTAGGCATTGTTTTTCCATTCTTTTTCGATTTATGTATCTAAATGTCAGATCTGGGGTCAGAAGGGACAGGATGAATTCAAATGAAGCCATTCAAATGGCTCTAACAGTGCAAAGGGTCATCCACAAATATTCTTTTATTTAGCTGTAACGATATGCACAACCCTTTCAAGTCTCTTTAATAGTTAATGATTCGCGGTTTGCCAGGCAAGCTGTTTTGTTAATAAAATGAAGAATTCAAACTAAGCCAATTTATTATTTACGTTTGTGCTATACACTGTGTACAAAAAAGTTATTTCTGAAGATTTTGTTCAATGCATGCTTTAAAATTTCGATTTAATTAAAATCTTCTTCAGGGAAACAAAAAGAAGATATACTTCTTGTATATCTTCTTTTACGTGTTCATAATTCATTAGGAAAATGTTTTTGTAAGCTCTAAAAATTGTAGCCTTGATTTGCGGTTTACGTGCTATTTAAAGCAGCAACATTTCAAAACCGTAAATAATATAATTCGTTGAATAATCTCAAAAGTTCCGCAAAAAGATATTAGAAAATAATTTGAATAAAAAATGAATAATGAACAAATATTATCGAGTCTAATATGCAAATTTTAAAGTGAATCTTGTCCCACAGCGGCTAAAAGGGAAATCACTTATCCAATATTCAAATTTTACTTTCAAAATGATTTAACATAAAAAAATAACTTTTTTGGACACTAATGATACCAGACAAGCAGCTAAATACATCAACACAATCTAAATCCGCTGTCAAATGTCTATTAAAGATTAATCTTATCGAATGACAAAAATTTGCTTTGATTACACTGTAATTTATCAAATATTCAAAACCAGGCTTAGAAGATCGGGTAGGTAGTAATTTTAATAATATATTCAAACGGAACAAAAGGAGAAAAATAAACGAATACAAGTCCGTGATCCCAAAGCCCTAACACGATTTATATTAGCTAAAATTTTGAGAATAAATAGTGTATATGTAGGGAAGAACATGTGCATACTAGCTAGTTTGAAAGCGGGATCCTTTTACAAGTAATAGGTATAAAAGGTAAAAAAAAACTTATCATTTACGTTAAAGTAAAATAGCTTGTTTCTATATGTTTTACAGAATATTGGTGAAAACCAAAATTCATTATTGTCAGACATTTTCCGTGGAGGGCCCACGCCAGACGCTTTAAAGCTCGTAACAAAATTAGGAAATCTAAGTCATAATAGTAAGCCCAATTGACAGCTATCCGTAAACTAGAACAAATTCAAAGAACAGCATGTCTCAACCTAACAGGACCCATGAAAACCACACCTACCGGAGCCATGGAAGTAATTCTTAGTCTTACTCCCCGTAATATTTACATCAAGGAGGTTGCTTTGATGACAATGACACGCCTCTGCACGGTTGGAATAGAACCTGACGTAGGATCTGGTACGGCGAGACGTCGCTTTCGTCAGGAGGCGCTCGATACGCTCCCACTGCTTCAAGCGAACATGGACTCCATCTCACCGAGATATATCTTCCATAAGCCATATAAAGTTATAATAGAATAAATAGAAGAGCCGGAAGTAGCAAGTACGATTCATATCTACACCGATCTTTAAACCTAAACATAAAATGGGCTATGAGCAATAGTGCCAGTGTAGTTCAAACACAGCTCACGGCGATTCTCATAGACCCAAAAAAATCACCAAAAACAATACCACTGGAACGAACATGCTCATCTATACAGAGATCAGACAAGTATTACTCACCCTGAACAGTCTACGAATTTACTCAGGGTTAGTACTAGAATGTCACGAAGCTTTGGCCAAAGTATCCACCTTTAGATGGACCAAAGGTCACACCTCGTCGAATGGTAACCGCCTTGCTGATTCACTGGACAAGAAAGCAGCCAACCAAATACTTTTTGGACCTGGTCCTTCTATCGGCGTAACAAAATCGGTAGTGACAGACCTAATTAAAGAATTATTCCCGTGAGAAGTTCAAGGAAAGATGAAATGAAACAAGAGACATCATAGTTGTCAGGGAGCTTTTAAGTTATCCTGACAACACTACAGTAAACAAATACTTGACTATGACTAGACAGAATCTGCGCTTGGTCACGGGCATTCTGATTAGTCATTGCCAAGTAAGAAAGTATATCTATATCATGATGTTGTCAGAATCCGCACTCTGCAGGAGGTACGAACAAGAAGATGAGACCGTCAAGCATATCCTCTACGATTGCCCGACGCTCTCATTTATTAGAAGATTTGTATTCGGCGAGTATCGGCCAAAACCGGCCGACGTGTGGTAATCCACCCTCCACAACATAGACAGATAGTAAGCCTAAATTTTGTATATGTTAGGGTACTCTTTCAAGACCTTTTCTAAGCAGCCAGATCAATCGAAGAGCTAAATATCCTCCTAGACAAAATAAAGCAGTGTTTTTTAACCAGTGGTCCGCGAGTTTATCTATGGACCATTTAACCATAATAAACAAATGCCACCAAAAGTCTCGTAATCGCTACGCTTACTTTACACAGCGAACGTGCGCCAGCGGGCGGTGTCCGAGACTGACTGAAGTGAGTGAGTTAAATGTATGATACCATAAGAAGAAGGTATGATGTCACGCCGATTGATACTACGTCACGGTGACGTATTGTGGAGGGAAGGCGTGGCTTTTACGAATTTGAGGTATCGACTGATCGAAATCAACATGGCCAATCAGCGATCTTCCACACCACAATAAATCATCGCGAACTAGACGAGATGTCGTCGGCTAATGGAGCACAGTTCTGACCTAAAGGCAAGATTTAATCAACCCATTTCACTCCACATCTTCACCTTGAACAAAAGAGGAGAGGTCAGATGTGGGTCAGATCGAGCGCTTGACATTGAGTTATGGAATGAAGCGATGGACTGTATAGTTCAAATCTCACAAAAATCGTAGCGGGTACGATACCTTTGTAATTCTTTATATTATGAATTAAATGTGTGTGTGGGCCGTGACTCTTGCCCCCACCGCACAACCCTCTTCCGACACTTGCGCCGGGTAATTATTTGTATGCTTGCGACCGTCTGCACTGTTTGATTTTGAGTTGGAGATAAGTATAACGAAATTACGTTTTTAAATTGATTGTGACAAAAACACGCTGGGAAAAACCAAATTATTCCGCTTTAGACGAAGCAAATGAAAAACCTTCGACAATTTCGACAAATTTAAACGGTAAAGAAAGATCTCAGTTTTGTCGAATTTGTCGATGAAACCGGCCAAACTCCGACGTCATTTAGAAATAAAACACCAAGAACTTCGTAAGAAACATAAATCCTTTTTCAAAATTAAAGCCTCAGAATTAGAACGAAGCAAAACAACAATGATTAAGACTACTACTAGGACCAATAACGAAAGTGCTGTATTAGCTTCTTAACAAGTATCCTTGTTAGTTGCAAAAAGTGTTAAGCCTCACAGCATTGCTATTGCTGAATAATTAATTACCCTGCGCTAAAATTATGGTTTCTGCTATGTTGGGAGACAAAGCTTCAAAAGAATAGTACATTATATCATTATCCAACAGTACAGTGAATAATAAAATTGATGAAATATTAAAGAGCAGTTGATGTTATGCTTTGCAATTAGATGAGAGCACATATATTAGCAATTGACGCAAACTTGCTTGCATATGTTCGTTACGAACACAACGACAGTATAAATGAGAATTTTTTATTCTGTATGCCTCTGTCTTCGCATACTACAGCTGAATCAATATTGGAAGTATTGAACAACTTTATGTGCACTCATGAAATACCGTGGGATAAATGTGTGGCAGTTGGTACCGACTTATGACTAGTACACGAACAGATGAATCTATCTATTATCTAGCATGATTGCTAGATACATAAAGAGGCATTAGTTATTAAAAATATAAATTAAAAAGTGTTAGACGAAATAGTGTAGGTAGTGAATTTTATTAACGTTAGGCCTTTAAATTCCCGTATTTTCGGTATAATTTGTGAAGAAATGGGAAGCATTCACAAGCAGTTATTGCATGCTAAAGTACGTTGGTTGTCTCGAGACAAAGTTTTTTCGCGTGTTTTTGAGCCGAGGGATGAGATCAGAATGTTCTTTATGAAGAATTCTGAAGGCGGCATCAATAAACATTCTGATCACTTCAATGACTTTGGATGACTCACAATGGCAGCATATTATTTATGTGATATCTTTAGTGCCCTTAACAAGGAAGATATAATAACATATTCCAAGTTAAAGATAAAACATAAACGATGTTAAAAAAAAAAAAAAAGAGAGAGAGAGAGAGAGAGAGAGAGAGAGAGAGAGAGAGAGAGAGAGGGAGGGAGGGAGGGAGGGAGGAGGGAGGGGAGGAGGGAGGGGAGGGATGGAGGGATGGAGGGATGGAGGGATGGAGGGAGGGAGGGAGGGAGGGAGGGAGGGAGGGAGGGAGGGAGGGAGGGAGGGAGGGAGGGAGGGAGGGAGGGAGGGAGGGAGGGAGGGAGGGAGGGAGGGAGGGAGGGAGGGAGGGAGGGAGGGAGGGAGGGAGGGAGGGAGGGAGGGAGGGAGGGAGGGAGGGAGGAAGGGAGGAAGGGAGGAAGGGAGGGGAGGAAGGGAGGGAGGGAGGGAGGGAGGGAGGGAGGGAGGGAGGGAGGGAGGGATGGAGGGAGGGAGGCAGGCAGGGAGGGAGGGAGGGAGGGAGGGAGGGAGGGAGGGGAGGGAGGGAGGGAGGGATGGAGGGAGGGAGGGAGGGAGGGATGGAGGGAGGGAGGGAGGGAGGGAGGGAGGGAGGGAGGGAGGGAGGGAGGGAGGGAGGGAGGGAGGGAGGGAGGGAGGGAGGGAGGGAGGGAGGGAGGGAGGGAGGGAGGGAGGGAGGGGAGGGTGAGGGAGGGAGGGAGGGAGGGAGGGAGGGAGGGGAGGGAGGGAGGGAGGGAGGGAGGGAGGGAGGGAGGGAGGGAGGGAGGGAGGGAGGGGAGGGAGGGAGGGAGGGAGGGAGGGAGGGAGGGAGGGAGGGAGGGAGGGAGGAGAGGGAGGCGAGGGAGGGAGGGAGGGAGGGAGGGAGGGAGGGAGGGACGGGAGGGAGGGAGGGACGGGAGGCGAGAAAATGCACAACGTTAATATTCAAGTTTTCACTTCTGCCGGCACTCCCGGAGTGCAACCCGTGTTATTTTTATCATTTGTATTTTATGTTGATACTTAACAGGAATGTAATTTTAATACATTTTGAAGGCTTAAACCAATTTGGTTAAAAATAAAAATTACTATAATATGCAAATAAAATGTTATATTGTATCGGATAAATCGAATGTTTTGTTTTGTAATTTAAAAAGCAATAATTATTTTACGACTGGTTTAGAACTAGTTGGGATATCATCAAGCAGACGTAGACAGCTCTTAACTTTGAAAATAAAATTCTGAAATCAATTTTTGGACTTTTGTTGTTCGAATGATGCCATTACTCAATTTTTTGTCCAATATTTACTACATATATGTTTCAAAATTACATTCTTATTTATAATTATTTTTGTCAGAGATACAAGTATAAATATTCTTAGGGACGCCACACTGTCACGATGGGGGTGTCGGGCCCTCTCCCAAAGCCATGTGATTTTTGTCCTGACAAATGTGATTTCGTTAATGTTACATAAAAAGCCAATCAATTAACATTAAAACTACACGTTTATGTATCAACTTCCTTAAGACAGCCACAGCGACATCTTAAGGATGTCAAACCCACCCAAAGCCATATGATGTTTGTCCGACAAATGTGATTTCGTTAATATTTTATAAAAAGCCGTCATTTAACATAAAACCTACACGTACATGTATCAACTTTCTTAGGGAC